>JBAJHX010000076.1:3412356-3461118 GCA_037176925.1 Amniataba percoides | reverse complement strand
CTGTAGACAGAGACTTTTGTTGAACCATTCCAGCCGTTTTGTGCTCCCTCCCTTTCTCTGTCTCTGTCTCTGTCTCTCTCTCTCTCTCTCCCTGTTAAAGCATGGCTCTCTCTGCCCTTCTGCCCTCCCAGGCTTTGCCCCAGCTACCCTCAGCAGCTCCTAGTGCCAGCCTGGATCACTGACAAGGAGCTGGAAAATGTGGCAGCCTTCCGCTCCTGGAAAAGGTTTCCTGCTGTGGTTTATAGGTCGGTGTGTTTGTTTCAAGGTTAAACTTGTTTATTTCCACATAGCAATGGGATGTGATGATTGGTCTTTTTTGTTTTGGAAAGGAATGAAGCCATCTTCAGATAATATCATCATGGCTCTGTATCATTGCGGACAGTTTACTTTGGCTTAGAAAACCACAACTTGCAGCCATTACTAATGGATAATTTCCTTCAGGCTGCATTTCTCTATTTGCCTTTATTCAGAGTTGGTCAACATGGCCAAGACCACTGACTTGCAGTGACATGCACTGCATCATGGCTTCAGAGAATTGTGGTTGCTGCATTTAACGAACAGTGCATGACAGCCTTTGATCTTTGTTTTTGGATAACTGCTTCAACCAGAAATGCCAGCTTTGTTTTGTGCGTCACAGCACCTGAAATAAATATGAGACCAAAATATGATTTGGTGGCTGTACAATTACTGAAGTCAGTGTTTCCAAACTTTTTGGCTACTTTTGATCCACCACAGATCTGATGAGGTCAAGCAAAGATTCATGTTTAGTTCTCAGATTAATGAATAAGTACCATTATAAGAAATGAGTGTTGTTGGCAGAAAAACCTGGGAAAGTCAAAAAATAAAATTTGATGTTGTACAAGACAAATGGATAATGGATAGATGGATGTTGTCTTTATTCTGGGATGTTTAATCTGTATTACTGTATTGTGCAGACTGTAGCAGCCAATAGTATTTTCTTACTGTAAATAAGATTAGATCCCAGATCAAATAAACAGGCTGTGGACTGGCTGTTGTTGCTGTCTGGCTCACTTCTCCCTCACATAGGCACCTCACCACGGGGGCTGTGATTGCCCGCTGTGGCCAGCCAGAGGTCAGTTGGTGGGGCTGGAGGAATGCCGATGACGAACACCTGGTACAGTCCATCGCCAAGGCCTGCGCCGTGGACAGCAGCTCCCGCAAACACCTCTCCAACGGCGGCTACACCAACGGCTCTGACCTGCCTGATACCGACTTCGGTAAGATCTCACAGTCATGCTCAGATCACAATAATTTCTTGTGTCAGTCGGAATGGAGGTGGCTGGATGAATCACAACCATTGATTAATAAGGATGTCAACCATACCTCCAAGCCAAAGTGTCATAAAACTTGAGTTGTACTGAGAAAAATGTGTGCTGTGTTTTTTGTCTGTATCAGAATCTTCCATGACCAACAGCTCAGAGGTGGAGACGTTGGCCATTCAGCCCCACAAGTTGCTCATCCTGGACGCAAGATCCTATGCTGCTGCTGTAGCTAACAGGGCCAAGGGGGGAGGCTGCGAGTGCCCAGGTAGGTCCTCTCAGCTGAGTCCACGGTTACAGGCAGAATTAGGTCAATATGTGCCGCGGATTCAGGAGCTCAGTTAACCGCAAATGCGATTGTTCTGCCTGCTAAAATTAAAACCTCCACCAGTTTTTGTTTGGTCTTCCTATTTTTTTAACTTTGTATTCCTCCTGTTCCAGAGTACTATCCCAACTGTGAGGTGGTGTTTATGGGCATGGCCAACATCCACTCCATCCGCAAGAGTTTCCAGTCTTTGCGTTTCCTCTGCACTCAGATGCCTGACCCAGCCAAGTAGGTTTTTTTTATGCCTCCGATTTCCCCAGGTCGTAACTCTGAAGCTCTGCAGGCTAAAACTATTAAAGCTAAAGCGCTTGAGCTTTGCTGTAGTAACTGTAGGTAACTAGTAATCACAGCTGTGTTTTGGCCTTGGCTATACATCTGTGCCTGATTTAGAAAGCCTGGCCCAACCCCAAGCAGACGATCTCTTTCCATCTGTGCTCCCAGACTCTACACTACAATGATGTGTAATTGAATCACGCTAGCTTAAGAGAACGTCGTCGAAAGTGGTTAGAAAATCAAATGACAAGGCAAAAACAGACGTCCTAACTCCAGGTCTTAGCTCAGCATGTTAGGGTCATACAGTACAGGTCCATATATCTTCGTGTTTGTCCCGCCTCTGTCTCTCTTTTCACTGTCTGTCTCTCACAGATGCTTCAGGGTTACAGACAATACAAAACACACAGAGCTTGAAATAATAACCCAGATAAGATAAGACAAGTGAAACATTTACTCATAATTGAAGTAGGTCAAGGAGTATGTATGTCTCCCACTGGTCATGTAATGTCTTGAAATACTACAAAAACATTGTCCCGACAGGCAAAGGCATTTTGCTAGACTTTACCAAACACTCACACCATTCTTTTAGCTCTTTTATCTCCACCAACTCCACCACCAAATATCTCTCTAGCAGCTAAATACTCACAATATGTTGATCAGCTAGTCTCTAACCTTGTCTGTCTGTTGTTTGGTGCTGTGCACTAACTTTGTCAGAGGTTGCTTGAAATGATTACATGAAGCAGCTATAATTTATATTTTCCTCAGAATACCAATGCATCAAAGCAGCTATAGAGCCAGGTATTTCCCCAGGAGTTGGTAGAAGCCAATCTCATATCCAAGAGTGACTATCGGACTTACATGTATCAAATAAATCATAATGTTGCTCCATGTCTCCTTAATGACTTAAAATGTGGGAACATGTCTTGGGTGTTTTGACATCTAATTTCTGCTGTCCCAAAGTGGCCAATAGTCAGTTTAAAAACAGCTTAAAAAACATTTGCTCAGATACACTTATTTCAGTGCAGGTTTGAGTCAAGCATAATTGGGCGATTCTACTTTCTACAATTGTCAATCCAGTGACCACTTTTAGAGGAAAAATATTTACAAGTCGTGTTTGCATCATAGTTGTGCTCTTAGCTAGAGAAAGTCACGGAGAAGTCATTGCAAACTAGCTGAGGCTATAAATGCTGTGGTATGTGGCACAGGTCCAAGCTATGTACTCGTCCTTATAAAACATGTGTGCCATCACTTAGTGTCGGAGGCATATGAGGTCCTCTGATGTTTGTGCTCTGTTGCCATCTGTGTGTCTGCAGCTGGCTGTCTGCACTGGAGAGCACCAAGTGGCTGCAGCACCTGTCCCTGCTGCTGAAGGCGGCGCTGCTGGTGGTCAACGCCGTGGACCGAGACCACAGGCCCGTCCTGGTGCACTGCTCTGATGGATGGGACCGCACACCTCAGATTGTAGCTCTGTCAAAGCTGCTGCTGGACCCTTACTACCGCACTATTGAGGTACAGACCCTGGCTTTTGTTAATACTTGCTCACTTATATTTGGTATTTGCTTGTTTTTTTATTTAAAAATCTTTAAAATATTTTGTCTTGAAAATTGGATTGGTCCAAAAATATCATGTCATTTTGAAGCAACATTTAATTGAGCCTAAGGTCTTGTGACATCTTTGTGCAGGGCTTCCAGGTTCTGGTTGAGACAGAGTGGTTGGACTTTGGCCATAAGTTTGCAGACCGCTGCGGCCATGGAGAAAACTCTGAAGACCTGAACGAGCGCTGCCCCGTCTTCCTGCAGTGGCTGGACTGTGTTCATCAGCTTCAGAGGCAGTTCCCATGCTCCTTTGAGTTTAATGAGGCCTTCCTGGTGCGTACATATTGAAGTCCAACACGACTAGCGTATAGTTGGATTCTGTTCAGATCCTTAGACGTGATGCCTCAGGATGCTTTGATGTATGGAAGTGGAAATGGCATGCAACTGATTCAAGTGCCTTCATGTCTGTTTCTGTTTGTGAGCCACTGTGTGTTCACAAGCCGAGTGAGGACACCCCCTGTCATTTATTATTACCATGCCTGAGATGTTTGTACAAGACTTAACATGTCTGTGTGTGTGTGTGCAGGTGAAACTGGTGCAGCACACCTACTCCTGTCTGTTCGGCACCTTCCTGTGTAACAGCGGAAAGGAGAGGGAGGACCGCCATGTTCAGGAGAGGACCTGCTCCGTCTGGTCACTGCTGAGACCGGCCAACCGCACACTGAGGAACATGCTGTACTCCTCACACTCTGAGACCGTACGTCCACTGTCTTTCCCTAAGTGTTCAGTCTTTAGTCACTTAGGAAGTGGAGTTGTGGTTAAACTGGTGAACTGTAAAATTATGAACCTAAGAAAATATGTTCTCTTTACAAAGAAAAGCTCTTGACAGACAAGAAAACCAATTGAAAACCAGCAAGTCAAAGGGAAAAAGTTGACTGAACGGCTAAAGAAAATGTGGAATTCATTAGAAAAGCAGGTCCAGACTCCCCACGCCTAGATCTCCAAATCCTACAGGTTCAGACAGCAAAGTGCATTAGGGGAAAGACGAACCACAGAGCTATGCATTTCTTTTGTCTTTTTTTAATTTATTGTTAATTGCTGTGGCCTCAGACTTGATTTACAAGTCTTTGCACCACCCTTCTGAGAATTACATTTTTATGGTTACTTTGTTTTTGTGTTTGCATTTCTGTGTGTTGTGATCATAAATATTGTTTGCTTACCCTGAGGGGAAATCATTTACCGGTACATTCAGATGTCAAATTTTACCTACATTTCAATGTGTTTTTCTTAATTATTTGATGTTTCAGATTTTAAAGGTTTATTTTCAAATTATTTTGCATCTGTTGTTCTTTTTTGGTTCTGTTTGTCTTCTCCGTCTCCTGGTGACACGAGTTAAGTTTACAGCTGTTGTTGCAGGTTCTCCACCCAGTGTGTCACGTACGCAACCTAATGCTGTGGACGGCAGTTTACCTACCCAGCTCCTCCCCCACCACCCCCTCCGATGACTCCTGTGCCCCCTACCCTGTGCCTGGTGGCAACCCCGAGGACACGCCCCTGGCCAGGTGAGCCTGGCACGCTGGCACCCGACCCCCCCTTCCTTCCTCATGTAAGATAAACAAAAGTTGAGGACTCCCACAGCCAGAGGGGCCTGGCTTTCAGCTCCACTGCTTAGATATGTTGCTCTGCTCGGGCCCTTGCAGTCACAGCTACCGTTTTATACTCTGCTTATCTTGTGTCTTGTGACAGTCATACCATCAAGGGGAGCAACAGGAGGTTGTTTCATTTTTATGGTGACATACAGCTAGCCAGGTCAAAGTGATTGTCTTTCAGTATGTTTGTGCTGCATCTTCCTGTTTTTTGATGAGGTTGACAAGTGATTGTAATCATGTGTCAAACACACTGAGCCACTATTACGTCATGAAAAGCTGTTTCCCCATACATAATTCTTCTTCTCTCGTTTCCAGACATACGAAGACTCGTTCCTTTGACAACTTGCCCAGTGCATGTGAGCTGGGAAGCTCGCTGGCTCCTAACCGCCGCTCCAGTGACCCGAGCCTCAATGAGAAATGGCAGGACCACCGGCGCTCTCTGGAGCTCAACATGGCAGTGGGGCCCGAAGGAGGGGGAAACCAGGATCAGGAGGTGTGGCCCAATGGAGTAGGGCCTTACCCAGACGGAGTGGACTCAGAGCTGGATGACAGCCCGCAGCCCCAGGACTCACGTGGTGAGCTCAGGCAGGGAGCCTCTGTGAGCACAGCAACTTCAGGAGAGGACGCAGAGGAGGCAGAGCTTTCTGTGGCAGTGGGTGTGGCCGAGGGCCAAATGGAGAACATCCTTCAGGAGGCCAGTAAGGAGGAGGCGGGAGCAGATGGCCAAAGAGAAGGAAGTGCTGCTGTCACACGTGTTAGTAACACTGCTGACAAAGAGGTGGAAAAAGAAGCAGCAGTTGATGAGCATGATCAGTGTGCTGAGGTCAATGGGACTGAGATGCAGAGAGAGGTATTTGCTAATGGTCACCATCCAGAAAATGCCGTGATGGAGGCCGAGGAGGATGGTGAGTCTCCCCCTCTGCCCACTCATAAGGCAGAGGAGCTGAACCAGACAGCTGAGGTGACTCAGACACCAGATGATCTGGTGAAGCAGGATGTAGATAATTCTTCTGTACAAGAGGAGCGCGCACATTTACCCAATGAGTGTGGTTCAGGTGAGCCAGAGCAGCCTGCAGCCCATAGAACTATAACTAACGGCTTTGTGGACCGGTCACCTGAAGAGCCAGGTGTAGATGAGGAGACCTGCCCTGACTCTGAATCTGACCACGGTGTCTCAGAGCCAGTGGAGCAGGTGGATAAAAGGGCCTCTTTGATGGAAAGCTCCACAGAGACTTTAACTGAGGAGGCCTGCAGCAAGTTGGAGCTTATGGCACAGCCGCCTGTTTGTCAGAGTCGTCAGCCCTGCAGTGATGCGAGGAGCCAGCTGCCCTGCTCCAGGAAAGAGAAAGCACTGGAAATGGGCGAGCATGGCTTTATCAGAACTTTAAACGGGGGAAGCAAGCGACCCTCTGTCAGTGCCTTTCAGTCTGTGAATGCTGACCTCAGCAGAGATGGGCTCTGCAACGGGGACAACTCTGAGGCGGAGCCCTCCGGAGGACCTCACTGGACCAAAGGGAACGGAGAGAGGGCCCCTCTTAGTCGACAGGTGTCCCTAGCAAGCTGCAATTCCCTGATCCTCCATCCGCGGGGCAGCTGCTCCCAGCACCGCTGGTGCCACGCCCTTTTGAGCCGGGCTGCCATCAGCCCAGAGCAGCCATCTCGCAGCCATCTGGATGACGACGGGCTGACGCTGCACACAGACGCCATCCAGCAGAGGCTGAGGCAGATTGAGGCGGGGCACCAGATGGAGGTGGAGACTCTGAAGAAGCAGGTGCAGGAGTTGTGGAGCCGCCTGGAGAATCAACATCACGTTGGCTCCCATAAGATCAATGGAGATATGGGAGATGAAGTGGTAAGATGCTGACAGGTTGACCATGTAACTGACTGACTTGCTGTTTACCAGCTGGATGTTACTTTCACCTTCACATTAGCTGGTTTAAGTCAGCTTGATCCACATTGTTTGTGTTTCCCCCACATGCAGACCTCAATGACAGACTCTGAGTACAACCTGGACCCCAACTGTTTGTCCCGCTGCAGCACAGAACTGTTCTCTGAGGCCAGCTGGGAGCAGGTGGACAAGCAGGACACTGAGGTGAGCAGCCTGGCTAACCTGGAATCATTTTAGGTAACAGTAGGAACAAAGCTATCAAAGCAGTGGCTGTATTTGTCTGTAGCACACGCAAATGGGCTTCAGATCTCCTCAGAAATGTCCGTTGTTGATGGTTGATGGTAGGTGGACTGCTTTGTAGATGGGAGCTGTAAACTAAGGTGAATCTGTACATTACAGGTGACCCGCTGGTACCCAGACCATTTGGCAGCCCAGTGTTACGGCTGTGAGAGCAGGTTCTGGCTTGCCACCAGGAAGCATCACTGCAGGTAAGTCCTGAGGCTCATCAGGCTGCAGAAGCTCAACCCTTCAGTCACTATCCCTGCCATCAACCACTCCTGTGTGTTCTGTTGAGGCTTAAAGAGACATTTTGTCTGTTTAAGCTCGCTCTTCCTCTGTTCAGACTGAATTTCTCGTGTCCAGATACATCCAGACTGTGTGTAGGAGAATCTTAGGCAGCTTTCAGTTCAAACTCTGCATCTTAATGAGTCTCCAATTCATCTTGAATCACCATTTCTCAAGGGATGTTACTTCCTCTCTACATATAATCAAAATTAAACAGTAGATTATTGAATCTCACTTTGTCCTTAATATGTTTTGAGTGTCCACTATTATCAGGTCATGCAAGACTCCTTTTAGTGTGAAGTCCATTCAGAGTCTGTCTGAAGATGAGGTTAATTTGATGCGTTTTAGTATTCTGTTTCATTCTGTCAGTTGGTGGCGTTTCCTCTGGTTTTATCATCTCCTCATATCACTGTCTACTCTTCACTTCCTTTTTTTGTGGAGGGTTGGATCAAGTTAACACTGTGGCCAAAATAATCTGCAGTTATTTCCACCATGGATTGAGAAGACGTCTAGAATTAACAGTGTAGCCTGCAGCTTTTTAACATTTATTGCTATATATTTTTTATTTTACCTTTTCTGTGACACACCTCTTCAGCAGGAAGTGTGTTTTAGTGTGTTAAGTGTTCTCCACTGCTCAGGCAGTTCTTATCCATTGTCTGCCCCTCTCCTCTACAGTGGCAGGGAGCCTGTCCAGGAGGTCTGGTGAGATCGGGCTCTCCTGCCCACCCTTCCCACCCTCCACCCTTTAACCTGGCATCGCTGCACCTTCCTCCTCCTTACCCCCTACTACCCCCCCATCCCCTGTCCTCCCCCCTGCTCCTTTCCCCTCCTCACCTGCTGAATCTGGTTTCCCTTCATTCTGTCGTAGTAAATCCTTAGAGTAAACTCTCTTCATTTCTGAGATGTATTGACGTAAATGTGCGTCCCGCAGTGTCAGTGTGTTTCCATTTGGCGGTATTTAATTGGCTGTGAACGTGAGCAAGGTGCTGTCAGTGGGAGAGATGGGATTGGTCGAAGGCAGATTGTTATTTAACCTGAAAAATTACGATCAGAGAAACCAAAACAAAACGGTGGACGTCAACTTCAATCCTCCTCCTGCCATAGTACCACATCAGCACCCTGCCACCACCCTCAAACACAACCCCCCTGGCAGCATGCTGCCCCAAACCAGCCTCCCCGCATCTCACCTCCCAGCAGCACAGCATGGTACTGGAGACCACTCGGTCCACCTGGTGGTATAAAAGGCTGGAGACTCAGAGGGCATTAGATGGGTTTTTTATTTTGTTTCTGCTCAGGGTGAGTACAGGCAGGTGGAAGCGACCACTGTGTGTGTAACTGTGTGCGCATGGCCTTACATCTGAATCTGAGCATGGGTATCTGAAACCTCCAGTGTGACCTGCCTTCCTGTCTAGTGATGATAATGTGTTTTTGATGGGCTGAATAACCAAGTTAGCACCACTGAGCAATGGAGCACCTTATCTAACCTGGCATGTAGAACAACATCACTGTAGAAATAGGATCAATGAGATCAGACCTGCCACACCGTCTTTCCACCTGTTTCATCATGCGCCCCATCGTGATCCATTTGAATTACACAGAACAACCAAAAAGATCCATTTGTTTCACATCAGCATCCTGTTCCTCAAATGTTCTTAGCTAATTTGGGCCAACACAATGTTAGCCAGCTAAAACTGTCCCATCCGTTCTCATCCAGCTTGATCCAAATTTTTATATGTTCTTCCTCTGTGCCAAAGAGCTTTATTATTGATTTAAAAAGTATTAAAAACACATGACTGAGTACATGTGAAACCTCAAAGGACTCATGTCTGACTTCTGTTAAAAGATTTCTAAAAGCACCCACCTTTTAAAAACCTAAAACCTATACATTTTGACTCATTAATCAGTATTTGAATAACACATTGGGAATATCATAGTCTTCATTTTTTTTAACTCAAAGAAGACAAGTTACTCAAAACACATTCTAAGTATGCATTACATCCTTCTAAGCAAAATGAGAATGAAATAGATTGTTTCAGTCTAACATAAGTTGTATGAAGAACATGGTCCTGGTGTTGAACGCTGTGAAAAGAAAGACGCATGGTGACTACAGGTGTAGAGAGGCTCTGTGTGAGAGTCCACAGTGACCCTTCTCTCTGTGTCCCTGCAGGAACTGCGGTAACGTGTTCTGTGCCAGCTGTTGCGACCAGAAGATCCCAGTGCCAAGCCAGCAGCTGTTTGAGCCCAGCCGTGTCTGCAAGAGCTGCTACGGCAGCCTCCAGCTCAGCCCGGCACCCCTGGATCTGGAGCTGGAGAAACCCATCACGGCGAGCTCCAACTGAGGCTCAGAGGGCCTGGAACAGGAGGGGAGGCGGGCTGAGCCGCCAGCCGCTGACACAGTCACACTGCTGAAGAAGAGCACAGGAGCTACACAGAATGTCCCATGTACTTTATGTGTGTGTGTGCTGCAGATGTGGAATTTAATGTGTATATACGGAGGATGACGTGGCGGAGGAGCTGGATGACATGTTGACGTGATGCAGAGCGCTCTGGACTGTGGGTGTGCACAGGATTGGCTTGTGTGTGTGTGNNNGTGAGTGTGAGTGAGTGTGTGTGTGAGTGTGTGTGAGAGGAGATCGTACATTCGCCACAGAGAGGGTTTGTGGCAGTGACGGGACTGCACTCCGAGGCCAGAGGAGTGAGAATGGACATCCTGGTGCCTTTGGACCAGGCAGGCAGAGAAGCTCATCCCACTGTGTTGCTGAAGTCTCCTGGAGGGCTTTGGTCCATCCAATCATTTCCCTGCTTATCCACTCTTCTCATCAGACTTGTACACACCATCATCTCCCAGCTTGGACTACTTCTTTTCTCTGGAGTGTTTAAGATCAGGAGTGACATGGAAAATCTCCTGTCAATCATGAGACAGTCCCACAGCTTTGGAAATGTCTGAGTAGCTGATGTTGATGATGTTTAGAAAAGTTTAAAGGGTCAGTTCACCAAAACTACAATCCATCTACATATTTTTTTGCCCAACTTTTGAGATTTTCCTTTTCATATTTCTACCCTCATCACAATACAGTGGAGGGGAGCAGAATAAGAGCTGCAACTAATTTTTCATTATCAGTACAAATGATTTGATCAGTGAATAAAGGAATTTTTTTTTTCTGTAAATGTTTGAAAACAGTGACATTTGGCTGCATAAATCCATGCTTACACATTGACATTGTTTTGTCTAACTGGCAAGAATTGTCAGAATCTTTGACACGGAGGCTTGTGTATCTTAAGTTTTAGTTCAGAGTGTCAGTCAAGCTCGTAAGGAGCAGCTCAGTAGTGTCTTCACATAAGATCTGTCCTACCTTCAGCCATCCACATCTTAAACTCCACACATGCTTTCTGTGCCTCGTTTGTAGTCTTCACACCAGAGATGACCCTGATGACATCACTATGACATCAACAGGGCTATTTTTTTCCAGACTTGATAAAGGGCCACAGAAGACATTTTACAGCTGTTTTCACAGGCCGAGTGCTGAACTGACCCTTTAACACGCTCTGGGCTCATTCTCATCTTGGCTCATTTGCTTGCTTTTGTTTTGGTGAGTTTTTATCAGCTTTCACACAGAATGGCACAAATACGGCTAATTGACGTGTAAATACAAAAGTTTGGAGTTTGTGTTTGTTGGTACTGAGTTTCAGCCCAGAATGCAGACAGGACTTTAGTCTTAACTTTTTAACAAAAATGCTGTTGGGATTTTTTTTTTTTTCAAGGTAGCATACAGATTCAGAGCATGTGACCCTTTAACAGCCGATGTCGGTTCAGCTCGTCCGCGCTGAGAGATCGTTGCTGCTGTCTGCTGGGAGTGTAAACTGATGTGTTGTGGCGTTGTCAGTTGTCAGACGGCAGACAAGCTGCAGGTTGTTTGTGCCCGACACGGACTGACTGTGTAATCTCTCCTGTTAGCCATACCTTCATGCCCTTCACTCACAACAGCCTCCCTCCCCCATTTTTATTATTTTTACCCAGCAGGCACTGGGAGCTGGATGTCTCGCTCACTTTTCAGTCTTTTGGTGGAAATCACGAGTGAAGTTTTGAATTTGACACCTTTAAACTTTCACATTAATGGTGTAACTTTTTTTTTTCAAGGCAGAGGTCAACTGTGACCTCACTTGTGATTTCCACTTTGATTGGCTGAAACATGGAGGAGAGCAGCGGCAGCAGAAAGGGCTTTTGGCGTTTTTAAAGTCTGTAACTCCATATATGAAATGTCAGAAGTTTCACTGAGACGCCCACTCTGCCTAATACTCATTCAATGACCTCCTTATACACACACGCACACACACACACACACACACACACACACAGAGATGCACGCATGCACACACACTTACTTTTTGTAAAATAAATGAATAAAATAATATATTCAGATACCTATATAGCATTTAAGAAAATGTATAGAATCCTTAAATAGTGGCTCACTTAATTAGTCACCACAAAGTTTTTTTTATTTGTTTCCTGTTATTAATTGCAGAAGAATACGTATATTTTGCAACCTGTTAAAGATAACAGGTGTGTTTTTGGTTTTTTTTGTTTTTTTTTAATAGAGAAGCAGGGTGTCCTGTTTTGATGCTGCAGTGGTTTTCCCTTTTAAATGCGATCATTACTTTGATTTAATTTATTAAGGTTTCGTTGTTGAATTGCTGTTTAAAATCCAGACAATTCAATTGCCACAGGATAATCAGTGTTGATGAGGCGGGAATGAGAGCCGGTTCTGATCTGTGGCTACGAGGACGCTCGTCATTTCTGTTTGGTATCGGCCAATCGCAGCAGGATTTGTTGATTTGGGGAACGATTGCCTGATTATTGTGGGGGAGGGTGAAGTCATCCAGCATCGTGTGACCTTTGACGAATGCGTCAGACTGAAAAAACAAAAAACAAAAAGAGGTGTCGGTAGCCAATGAGACGTCTATGCACTGGGAACAGTGGTCCAAAACAAGCAGCCTGAACCCAAAATAAAAGCCCCCCCCCCCTTCACTAACACACACACTCGCATTACTCCGTTCAAACCCATTTACAAACACTACCTCTACTTTATACACACACTCGTTCATGCACACAGGCAGTTTCACTCTGAGCGTCTATTTGCTGAGTGACTCTTGCTGAGTGGTTTTCCACATTTACACCATCAAGAATGGCCTTTGTTGTTCGGACTGAAAATTTGTGGTTTTCTCCGGTAACACAGCCCAGACTTTCATTTTAACGATGGGCTTATCGTCAAGACTGCCAATCTTTGTATTCCTCAGCATCCTGCTGGTCACGTCAGCAGAGGGCCCACACGTGCTTCACTCAGCAGTAGGCCAGTAGTCACTGTGGTTCGCCACACGGGATGACAAAAGTTTTGACTATTTGAAATGCATAAATATGAGTGTGTGATTGACAACATGATACTATTTAATCATACAGGATCTGTTATCACTGGTCACGCATTCCCAGCATCTGCTGTTGGTTTGAAATGTGATGGCTGAATTGTGCAGTGGGGCCGCTGTTTAAGGCAACAAGAACAACAAGAGGCTTGAAGTGTTTGTTTTGTTTCATCAATTTCATGTTTCCAAAAACACTCGAACAAGTGAACAACATGGCAACAAGTTAAGTGTCCACGCTGATTTATTCATCAATTTATTTGAGATGGAACTATCACATTAATTGTACAGGAAGTAAAATTTTTGGTTTGACCCTAAGCAGCCTCTTTCTCTAACAGATTAACAGGAAAACTGATCTGCAGCCAGAGTACTGCCTTTGCATCTTAGACAGTTCAGTTTATAATGGTGATGTAAAGATGGCCTGTAATCCCAGATCAGCGCTCCCGTTAACAGATGATTTAGTCTGAGGCGTCACACTCCTAACATACTTGTGTGTCTGGGTCCTAACCACACTTGACAATTCACAAGCTCTTAAACAGAGATGGCTAAATGAGATGCATAATGTCCCTTTATAGCTCAGTCTGAGGCCAAAGTTCCCCACAGACACAGCATGAATCTTTGCTCTGTATTTTCACCACCGTCACAGGCATACGGGGCACCAAGCTTGACTTGTTCAAACAATCCATGAATGTGAATTGAAAAAAAAAAAATCAAAACTTAAAAAGAGGCTGCTTTTTGCACATTGACATTAAGTAGACACTGCCACAGAGTGCATCAAAATAAAGCTGAAACTGAAAGTGTGCTGTGCTTTTCAGTATTGTATTGAGCATTTTGGCTGGTGGCTGTACGTGTGTGGGAGGGTTGGGTAAAGTGGTTAACAGGTCATCAGTTAACACACGTGTTGCCAGGATGATCCCTTGCTGTGTTTTTCTTTATCTCTCTCTCTCTCTCTCTCTCTCTCTCTCTCTCTCTCTCTCTCTCTCTTTCTTTCTCTCTCCCCACCCCCTCCCCAAGAGGCTCTCTTGGTCTGCATATGTTATATTTCTCTTCACTCACGCTGATGTGCTCCATCAGAGGCGTCACTGCTACGGCCCAGTAATCACTTGACGTGAGTGTGCGTGTGGATGCATTGAGCATTGGTGTGACTGTGTGCGTGTGTGTGTGTCTCTTTTGGTGGAGACTGGTGCCAAGCAGTTTTATTACGGGTCTCTCACAAAGGGATCACTCGTGCTTTTGTTTGATTTTCCTCCTTTTTTTTCCCTTCTGTTTGATAAGCACTTTGAACCTTCTCATGTCTCTCAGAGGAGTGTGTAGCTGTACATAGCAATTTCCTGTAACAACAAGTGCTCCTTGTTCAGTCTGAATATTTTGTTTTGTTGGATTTACTTTAAAGAGCATTACATTGTTGTAGAATTAAAGGAAAATAAACTAGATAAACCTACTGTGTTGTCTACAGCTGATACCTGCTCTCACTGCCGCTGAAAACACACGTACACACACAAAGAAGAAGAAAACAAGTCAGACACTTCAATCATGTTTAATGCATGTACTGATATACAGCTCTAAAAATCAAGAAAATCTTAAGTTACTGTCTAACATCAATGTCTACTTACTGAATGCAAATTCAAGTGAATACGTGACAGAAAAGAACAACCAAGAGAGAGAATCAAGATCGAAAAGCGACAAGTGCTGCTCTTAAGTTAGTCATGCTCACTGAGGTGACAAATGGAGGTGGTCTTACTGGCTCTAAAGAAACGATACTAGAAAGTGACGACCCCTGACAATTACTAGACTTCATACCACTGTACAGAAACAGGACACCTGTACCATAATCATCAGCAGCAGCAGCGGCGGCGGCAGACTAAGAGCAAGCTGAGGCGGCGTCAGCTGGCCTGACCACACGGCGTCCAGCATCAGAGGCAGAGCTGCGTGTTTCTTGATCTTAGGTTTGCTAAAAACAACACAAGGAACACTTGGAGCAAAACATTTCTTAGTAATTGTTTTACAAAGTATGGCCGGACGACGACTGTCAATAAAGCAATCATATGCAATTATATATCAAAGGCTATTTAGTCAAGAGGACCATACATTTGATCCAAAGAAAGAAGACTGGTCATGTAACAAGAACGAGTTTTCAACTCCTGTTCAAATCCAATCTCATGTGCAAAGTGTTGCCTCCTTTGACCTCTTTCTCACCATGACTGAGCAATTAAATGTTGGTTTGACTCTCTGAACAGAGAAAAACCCAACGTGATACTTCAGATTCTAATGAAATGTTGATATTGTATTTCTTAACCAACGACATCATTAATCTCCCTGCAACATCTTTAGAAACTCATTTTTAAAAAAAATAGACATGGCTTTACCAGCCGACTATTCCCTTTATCTATAAAAACTCAGACAGCTATATTTACAACTTAGAGTTTATCTTATAAAGTAGATTCTCTTGATCTGTAGATCAGCGAAGGTTCCCTGCCACCAAATCTACTTTGGGATTTCTCCCATGAAAGCACGTGTCAGAAAAGAGAGGATTGTTGCAGGAGACGTCTCCCAGTGCAGGTTTGTGTTGTTGAACAAGGAAGTGAGACTGCACTATGTACAGGCAAATGGGCTGACAGTCAGCCTGAGAGGTGTGTGTGTGAGAGTGTGTGTGTGTGTGTGCTTGCACTCAGAATAGATCAAGGGTTTCCCATAGTTTCTCTTCAACCTCCGATCAGGAGCAGCACAGATCCAGATTCACACTGATGACTGATCCCATACCTGCAAGACAACAAGAGGGACAAAGGGTCAGAGTCACAGCTGTCACCAACTCAAATCACCATTTCATGAAGCGACACTTGATGACAGCAATGTCCTGTGTGAATATTTTAGGAGCCTCGAGGGCTGAACTCACATTAACATTGAGCTGGGACAGGCTGTGCATATTCATATTACTCCCTGAGCCATTAACGTCATTGTTTTTCTAATGAAATGAGTGATATTTTCTCAGATATTCTTTCTCAAAATGAAAATTTCCCCCATAACTTTACTGAAATGATACATTAAAGATAAATTATTACTGCCAAAACATCTCACAAAGAGACCAAAACCAAATAATGTGTCTGTCTCTCAGTACTTTCCTGCTTCTTTATCCTGTCTGAAGCTCTCAACTAAGTTTTTTCTACTGAAGAAATAGGTTTGTTACACTTTAAAAAAAGGATAAATCATTTACTAGGTGGGTACCACAGTTTTTACAGCAAGTAGGAGTTGGTAATTATTTTCAGAGGTAGATAAATGCATATTTGGTATAATGAGTATTTACAGCAGCGAGACAGTGTGTGTGGGAATGTGGGAGTTGAAATAAACTACAGTGTGTGTTCATGGTCAGCCAGCAACATTGTGGCTCACTGATGTGTTTGCATAGTTTGGAATAACAGTGTGTGACAGAGGAATAAGACGCACTCACTCAGCCTGTGGCAACAGATAAGAAATGGTACATTGTTGGTTTTAGTCTTTGAAGAAAAAAATGTATTGTCAAGAATGATCCTTAATCAATTATTATACTTTTTAAAAGATAAAATAAAACAGGCAAAACCCCTCTTTTCCTGAAAGATTAAATTCTCTACACAGCTCTACAGTCCACAGAGGAGAATAGGAACAGCTTCGTATTATCGGGTGATGCGACATGAAGGATAGGACCATGAACTATAATCAAATCCAAGATGCAGAGCGTTCATTAAATGTTGCGACTGGAGCTAATGTTTGTTTTGGCTGCTTTCAAACTATTCTCATATTGTCTCATTTGTCCTATACTGCATATATCGTAATATTTATGTTACAACTGTAGTACTCAATCTTGTTTTTACTGTTTCTTGTAATTATTTTACCTGTTTTTCACTGGTCATTGTATTTTCCATCATGTCTAATTGCTTTTTTTTTTTGTTACATCCCCCCTTTTTTCCTAGATTTTATTTTTTCTTGCTTTTCCACTCACAAGAGTCACAGGGTCAGTCTGAGGGGCCAAAAGCTGATTAATAAAGAAGGTGCTGCAAAGAAGAATAAAAAACATTTAGCTTTTAATTCCTTTTAAAATGTAATTTGGTACACAATTTTAAGAATTCTATCTCTTCAGGCCTCTCAGACTCTTGAACCGAAACAATCAGAAAGCAGAATATCTATCTGAGAGGTCACAAATGAATATTTCTGGGCTATTAAAGGTCAGAAGCCAAAAAGGTGGAGAATCAGTGGCGTAAACTTCAAATACAGCTACTTGACATATACTCAGTGCTGGAATATCCTGTGTTGTGTTTTCTGTTGTGTGTTACAGGACAGTTTTTATTTGTTTGATCATGTTCATAACTACAGAAAATGAACTGAATAGTCGTGATAGTGATAGTTGAGACAGACAGGAAACAAAAGAAGAGACCATGATCATCGGTCCTGTGCTCCACACCCGCTCCAGTACCTTGTTAACAGGGGCGAGCTGTGTCCGGACGGACCCAGCGTGAAGTCGGGTGCTGTCCCCAAATCTCCCAGGAGACCTCTCTCTGCGACTGTCAAGCACCCTGCCGGGCGACTTCTCCCTGTCCAGCGGTCGTGCGGGAGACTTGTCCCGCCTGAACTCTGTGCGGCCCTCCCGGTAACGATGTGGGGTGCTGGGCTCGCGGTGCAGACCTTCGTGGCTGCCAGGGCCCGAGGTCAAACGCTTGGTGATGTGCTCTGTGTAGGTGGGGGGGCCTCGCTTGCTGGGACTCCTGTAGAAAACACAGCAGAGGCATGAGGAAAACCAACCATGGTTAATAATGAGACATTGTCACAGCAGATGGCACTGTTGGCCTTTCAAATAAAAACAACACCCGCTCTGGTGTTTATACCTGTGAATTTGACCTGACAGTTCATAATAAATGTGCTTTGTAGGTGTTTGAGTGTTTTTAATCCACCTACATGCTATAATTTAAATTCTGTATTTTTCTCTCTTCTGCTGTGTCTCTTTCCCTTTTTTTTATGCTCAAACCAGTAAAGGAGCTGACCCGCGGCTGGAGCCGGTCCTCTGCAGCTCTCCAGACTCTCTGATCAGACTCCCCTTGCAGCAGATGACCCTCAGTTTGTTCTGGTAGGAGGAGGCCAGGTAGATGGCCCCGGAGGAGATGGCTGGGCCCAGGTAGCGAGGGTTGGGGATGTCCAGGTGGGCCAGCACTGTAGGACTGGAGGTACACACAGTGATATAAGACATAAAGATAACAACCAAAATGAAGTTTTCAGATCTGCTCCAAGGCAGTTTGTAGTCTGTCTCACCCCAGAGATGCGTGTCCCTGAACCTCGATGACGTCCAGGGAGTTGAAGTAGGTGACGAACAGGTAGGGCTCCCTGTAGGCTGCACCGGGGAAGAATGAACAATTATGCAGGTGTCAGAATGTGCTGCTGTGCTGCTGATTGCTGCATCGATGCAGCATGAATCAATAAGAGCTACAAAGTGTATTTACCAAAGGACAGAGGCAGACGGCTCCACTTAATGTCTTCAGTGCGGCTTCTTCGTCCGTACGTGTCCACAAACACTCCAAACTCTGCCACATGGATAAAGCTTTCAGTGGATTTCACGTTGTTGGCAGATTAACATCCTGTATGTTTTGCTCTATTTCTGTGTGCCTCATTAACCTGAAGACAGCACAGGATGAGTCCTGTGTGCAGACACTAGTATTCCACAGGTGCATGTAACCCACCTTTACAAAGTTTTACATCAAACATAAAAAACATTTTGGGAGAGAGGATGAAATAACTAAAAATATCCTTTTGTCGGTTTGTGTTGTTAGTTGTTGCCTCACGGTGACGGTCTGTACTGCCGTCATCTTGCATCCAATCCGCTGCCACACTGAGGGCACTCCACCATCTCGTGTTGTAAACAGCAAACAGAAATAGCGTGTAGAGTGGTCGCTGATTCAAACGCACCGTGAAAACACAGCAGGTATTCCTCCTTCTGCAAGCTGCTGGCCACCTGCATGATGGCGATGGGGAAACTGTGGGACGAGGCGGCGAACACGGCCGAGGCCAGAGACACGTCGTTCTTGTCCAGGAACTCTGCAGCGGACCAATCAGAAGGCCAGGGTCAGACACTACTCATCTTTATTCACTCACGAGGCCCCTCGACAGCCGCGGAGCCGTCTCACATAGCAGGAGGTTCAAAGTATCAGTACAGTTATCCAGGAAACATGATGGTGCTTAATGAAACAGGTCTGGAGTTTAATAAATCAGAACAACCTTAATGTTTCTTCAAGCAGGTAATTGATAAAATACAGTAATATCTGTGCTAGGTTTAGATTTTTTTAACACCAGAACAGCTTTTATATTTGTTTCGCTCTGGTTTTCTACCACATCAGTAATCATCGTGCGTTCTCACCCTCGAGCACAAACTGCTTCATCTCGATCTCGTAGAACTTGTTGGTGCCGATGATGATGCTGTAGCTGGTCAGGTGGATGCAGCTGCACGGCTCCAGAGTTTCAATCTCCTGTGAGGTGGAGAAAGGAGACGTGAGGGACAAACACTTTGCTCTGTGCACAGTGCATTTGATAGCACAAACCCTTATGATCTGTACTTTCTATTCTTTATACACAAAAAAAAACAAGATCGTATTTGTGATCCTTTGATCAGTCTGCTCGTCTGTCTTTGGATAAAATTCACCATTCACTGTGTAAGAGAAATTTTAGTTTCTGATTCACGTAACACGTTTTGGTTTTATTTATTTATTTTTTTGATGGCGCGCTTTGTTTTGTTGTGTCATGCTGCAGTTTCCACCAGGACACTGTGTGCCGTGGACAAATGCTCATACTCACCTTACGAATGCAGTATTTGTTGAGATTGTCGTTGTAGCGCAGAATGGTTATCTTGTTGGGCATTGCAGCACATATACAAGGCCCGTTGTCTATCTGTAAAGAGAGAGTAGATGTCAGTTTGCACAATTCATACGCATTTGTCCCCCGATGATAAAAGAAAGAGCACTTTAAAAATGCCCTTCATCCCAGGTTTCACAGAGGAGGAGAAGAAGACCTACTCTCCCAGCAGCAAACAGATGACAGCCCTTCACCGTCTCAAAGATGTAGGGGGCCAGTTCGGACTGGCTGGGCAGGTGGGACTGGGCCAGAGACTGCTTCACCCTCTTAATCTCCACCAGACACAACGCCCTCTCGTCTCCTGCAGCACACACAGACAGAAGTCGCGCTGATGTTCAGTCATCATGTTGTTGTGTGTGACAAGTTTCACCAAAGTTATTACAATGGCAGTGTGGCCGTTCAGAGTTTTTAATGATGAATAATAATTGCAGTGGTTCAATCATGCCAATTATTTAGAACAGCCACTTATTGTGGCTGGAGATATTGGCTCTTCGATTTCTGAGCGAGACTCACTCGCTGAATTCAGTAAAGACGACTACTCAATGGTCAGTTATCATCTGCGGAAAAAAACAAAGGCAGACGTCTCACCGACAATCATCAGCAGTTTCTCCTGCTCTTTGATGACGTGGATCTGAAAGACCGATCCCAGGCCAGGGATGTGAGTCAGAGAGTTCTTGATAACATTCAGAGCGTACAGACCCTCTTCGGAGCCCACCAGAACTATCTGCAGCACAGCCGGGAAACACACACATTACCATAATTATTCCGGTGAATGTGGAGAAGTTTCAAAGAGGAGCAACATGTGGCCAACCTTGGCAGCGAGCCCCGAGCATCTGCTCTGTGCTCCATGTCCGCTCATAAATTAAGTTTCTACACTTGAGCACAACTGCTGCTGAAGATAAAAGTGTTTTCTAATATCAGCTGACTCATTATTGCAGAGATGAAGTGAAAACATGTTTACTGTTCGTGCATCAGCAACATCGTCCAGTAAATGTGATGAAGATCGCTACCTGATCCGTGAGTGGGAGGGTGCAGTTAATATCCAGCCTGTCGTCTCCCTCGAGCTTTAGGAGAGAGTTTCCTAGCAGCTTCTGTAAGAGCAGAGAGAGGTGAAAGGTCAGCAGGCTCACGACCTCAACGTGACCTCGGGGGGAGGCAGCAGGGGAGCAGAACAGAGGGGGCAGGACGGCTGCAGGACTGTGTGCAGGTTCACAGTGTCAGAGGCGGGACCAAGTCACACGTCAGTCTCCAGATTTATGTTTGGGCACAGCTTCTCACAAGCCGAGTCACAAGTAGGAGTCGAGTCACTGTGCAACGTTAACCCTTTAGCCACCTTTAATTCTGAACGTCTGCCGACAGCTGAGATATCCATTTACAGTGAAAGTACACTTCCAACACGCTGTATACATTTTTCTACATTAATCAATTACACGTGATAAGTATTATAATTTAGACATTACACAGACATTTTAAACAGTAAATGAATAAAAAAAATAATAGTTAGCTAATGATCATATGAAAATAACACCACCATTATTGTTGTGTTATTTTTGTTGACTCAACAGTATTATCAGCATCACCCAGGAGTTACTTCTTTGGTGACAGCGTCTGCATTCAACATCTAAGAAAACATCAGAGAAATATTCAAAATCCATACTGATTTCCACAAATATACAACAGAATTAAATTCTTCATATTACAGTGACAGCAATTTCTAATGACAATGACAACTTTGTTTTCAATATTCAGAGCAGAAAAGCAAATACAACATTTAAAACTTTTTTTTGGACATGTACTTCTTTTATTACAAAATACAACTTTTCTGGGGATAACTGTTCATTAGATTATGAAATAAGAATATTAGATTACCAATGTCAAATCCACCATAAACAGGCCACATGCCAGACAGATCTTCCTGCTGCTAACTTCCTGGAAGCAAGCCAGGTGCAGTGATTGTTTTGGTTCCTCATATACTTCTGCTACGAGACAATTAATCAAGTTCAGTTAAGCCCAACTAACTTTTTAACTATTTACCACAACTGAAAATCTACATATCGCCTTTACATAACAGAGTTAATGATCAAGATGAGCAGTTAAACAGCCAAACCTAAACCTCACATTACACCATCATCAGATTGTGCTCAACAAAAAAACAATATGGTTATAAAGTAAGCAGAGGTATCACACTCTTGACTGGCAAACCTGAATTACCCTGTTGGTGAACAGGCAGCACCAGCGCAGGAAGTCAGATGTCGAGATGAGATGGCGAAACAGATGAAGACAGCAGTAGTTTCAAACCACTTTGACACATGCAACCTAAATTTAAGTCAAATTTATGTCGCCCAGTTTTGACTCCACAGATGAGTCAGTGTCACGTGACTTGAGTCCCAGTCTCTAAAAAGTGTACGGAGGGGGCAGCGGGGTAAAAACACAGACGAGTACACGAGCAGGTAAAAACCTGCCGCCTGATCCCTGGTCCTCTCGGCAGGACGGCCAACGAGGACCGACCCAAAGATGATCAGACATCTTGGTGAGATGTTGTGTACTGTGGTTATAAAACAGGACACCAAAAGGCAGGGAAGAATATTTCAGCAACATTCAAACTATTCCATCAACACAGAGTCTGCACAGGACGTGACAGTGTAGCAGAGGATAGTGAGAGTGAGGAGTGCGATCACAGCAGGTGAGGGGAGGATGACCAACCAACACGATGACAGACACATGCACTACTGCGTGCCTCGTGAGGGATATGCAGGTGTGTGTGGAGGTCTCTGTGTGTGTGTCAGTAAGTCTTACATCTACATCTTTGTAACTCTTTACCTGGACCAGAGGAGACAGAAGCATTTGTCTTTTGGACACAGCAGCCTATGTGTGCAATGAAACCCAATGGAATGGGCAGAATAGAGCAAATCAACATAATGCGCCCATATACCAGACATACAGTGTGGCATGATGGGAAAAGCAACAAACAGCAGTGAGAGAGACAAAGAGAGAAAGGAGGGAGAGAGAAGAGGAGAGAAGAAGGGGACAATTAACGACACATATAAGTGAACTGGGGGTTATCCATTAAAACTCTAAACGTTATGTCTTACAGTGAATTCTTGAATATAATATCTGCTGCCCATGAATAGCCCCCACACAGTTGAACAGCCAGTTTATGACCACAGCCACAGATAGGCGTTTATCTGTGGCTGTGGTCGTAACGGTTTATGATTTGAGTCAGCAGACATTTAGGACACAGAGAGCCAATTGCCCCGGTCGCCCCTTGCCTGCTCCAGAGATACTCACTGCGTCGGCCTCGGCCTTCTCCCGTGAGGCTCGCCCCGCGGCCACCACTGACTCCATGACAGCCACCCAGCGCTGTTTGTCTGGGAAGCTGGGAGCCATGAAGTAAATGGACTGTCCGGGCCAGCAGGGGGTGTGACAACGGGACTCCAGCTTCAGGACGTAGGGAACATCTGACACAAAGGGGACATAGGTACGGTATGACTTCATTTTACTGGGAACCCTGTTAATGACCTGGCCAAACGTGGAGAACCACAGCTCCTCAAAAATCCATTTTCAAAGCATGATCATGAAGTCTTGCACCTGACTTGGCGGTGTTGGGTAGCTCAGACGCCCCTACTGCTCCATGAACAACCACCTCTCCATCGGATAAACACAGGTCAAACTCCTCCAGTGGCTTCACTGAATCTGGACATCACACACACACACAGAAACATCATGTCTGTAACTACAGGTGCTTTGTCAGATGCTCTACGAATCATCGTTGTGTGTTGTTCTTTAAAAGGAAGCAACCTTCTCTGGGCTCTATCTCGTAGATGGACACTTTGGTGCCGTCCAGCACCACGTATTTTCTCTCCCAGCCCTGGCCACGCTTCCCATTCCTGCAGACACACAAACTGCATTACTACAAAGCACTGACGATGAAATGGGCCCGACTACGTTTTTTGCTGGAAACTCTACAAATGCCTTTGTTTAAAGTGGTTTGAGTACCAGATGGGTGGACTTTGCCAGACAGAACAGAACAGAGAGTGCCTGAGAGGACTTGTGTTTAGTAACATCAGCCTCCCTGATCAGTGGGAGGAGATGACACAGCCTCACAGACAAACTATATTGCTCGAGACAAAAAACACTAATGAGTGTGAAGGATATGACGGATATACAGCATGAAGTGTCTTAGTAAGGTGTTGAACAGCTTCAGTGCTCTTCACACAGATTTACTGGCATATGATGTACATTGTTTTAACACTCATTAAACTCTCAGTCACTTTTATGCATCTGCAACTTTTCTCCACTTAGTAATTAGTTTTACACCCATCTGTATGTGTAAATTGGACACACCATCATGGACCAAAATGTTGTTATTCATCAAATCAGCTGTTCTGGCATGTGATGTGAGGAGACGATAGGACCTCCATGCATGATCTGCACGCCGACGGTGCAAGAAGAGCTTAAACAATGACAGCACTGTGTCGGCGTGCACACAGCTAACCTGGGCTGTTTCATCCAGCCCTCCAGGTGCATGTGTCCGCTGGCCTCTTTGAGCTGCTGGCCCGGGGTGCTGCCTTTGTCCCGACACAGGCCCTCAGACAGATGCAGGGAGCAGTCGCTGGACATGCCACACGTGGCTGGAAGGCAGGGGGAGCATTTTGGGTGGCACAATGCGTGACACTCTGAGGAGAAAGAACATTGTTAAAGAGAAAGCAACGCCACACAAGCTTCTGGCTCCTCCCCAGGAAGGGGGCGTCTTAGCAAAGATTACAAGGAGGAGTCTAAATCAAAAATACTAAAAGTCTAATTAATGTGATCAGTGTAGGGAAAAGCCATTATTTCACTCCAGCATGATCACATCTGAGACTATTGTAACTAACTAACTCTGGTGAGGAGGGACCAAAGAGTTATAAAACGGTTAAGTGAAAGGCAACAGCAGCTGCCGTCACACATTATTATTATCATAACTCTAATTTATTATCCATTTATAATTTCCATTTACACAATACAAAATACATAACAAACATATAATAGGAAGCCTATAATATTACAATCATTCATTTTACATAAGGGTTATGCGGATCATCAGTTCAGTGCTGCCTTTTCAAACACATCTGCGACTCACCGAGACAGGTAGCAGCTTGGCGACCGAAGTGCACAGTATCCAGGCACACAGTGCACTTGGCAGCTCTCATGTTGAGTCCCACTGTGAAGCGGTGAGGGGTGTTGTGATGCACCACCCTCTCTCTCTCCCTCTCTCTGTCTCTCTGACTGTCCTTCAAACGACGGCTATACTCTGAATACAGTCAGGGAACACAGTGAGGGCAGGCAGCTGCAGCATGTCTCACCGTGTCAACTACATCCATCACTTTCACACCTCAGTGCACCATGCCATACCCGCTATGGAATCAGTGTAACAAAAGAAGGTTTCCAAAAGAACTGTAAGATGTTTAGCAAAATGCATAAGCAAGTAAGTAAACTCTGAAGACAAAGATGCTTGAAAAAGAATATTGATTGAATCAATCCTTTGCTTGTGCCCACTCACTGGCGCATTTTAAAGGCATTATCCAGTTAGTATCGAAGTAAGTCCACACCACACAACATTTTTCATAAAACCTCTGATTTCCTGAGGAGTTGTTGATGTCAACACAAGATACATTTAGACATCATGCACTTGTAGATAATTATCTAAATATTTTACAGCAAAGAACTCAGATATCTAATGATAATTTATAGATTTCCTTGATTACTTTTCCCCACAATATACAATTACTAAGTGTAGCAAGAGGTAATACCACATAACAATAATTATATAGATTTGGTCTTAATTTCTCTATTTCTATATTTTCTCTCACTTAAGAGGTCTTCACAAGGATCAATATCACTTCACAGTGACATAAGATTAAGATAGTTGTTGCTGTAATCTTGAGTCTTTTGTAAGAAGAAAATAAGATGAGAGGATAATACCTTTTTTTCAGCGTGTGGGTTCAAACAGCTTTTTGTGCATTGCAGAGTTTATCATACAGTACGTCTGTGTTAGTGTATGACGTGAAGTTCGGGTGGGATTGTAGTGAGTTAAAGAGCAGAGCAGTGTTCCGCAAATCAGATCGGCTAAGCTTCAGCAACCAAGATAAAATGCTTCAGATTTCTAAAGCTGTGCACTGAAAAGGGGGAAAATTTCTGAGCCTCACCTGACCGGCCTGGTGGGACTTCACATTTTCTAAAAGTGCAGAGCTTTTAAAATCTGGCCTTTCGAGGATGTGGATGAGGCAAAAAGTAGAAGAGAGATAAGAGACCAAACTGCAGAAACCATGAGTTTGGACAACTTACTTTCAAAAGTGACCCTCCTTCTCTCTGAAAGGTGTGTGAAAGAAAAAGGATAGTAAGAGCTTCATAATTGATCCTTCCTGACTGATATAATATGTGTGTGTCTATGTGTGCGCAGGTAAGGGCCAGCATGTTTGAAGCTATAAACCTGAGAGGAAAAGTGACACTTCAGTAAACGTCATCCTGCCACTCACCCTCGGGTGTTGCAGCCTCCTTCCTGCGTCCAGAGTTGGAGGGTGCCAGGTTGGTCGGGCCCTGCTGGTGCTCTGGAGACTTCACCATGGCAGACATGATCATCTGCTGCCGGGCTGTGGTCGGGTTTGCAGAGTTGCCATGATCCTTATACTGGAGCGCTGCGGTTGGTGGAAATGATTGATTAATTTTGTTCTTATTTCTTATTAACAGTTGATTTCTGTTGTCGAAGAAGATGATGTTAGTACTTTGGTGCTGCTAAAATGAACAGTGTTAAGAATCACGTGTCACCTTCCTCTCTCAGAGACCGCAGCTCCGCCCTCATCTTCTGCAGAGCATCTTCCAGCTCAGTGCAGCGAGTGCGCTCTTTATCCAGAGCTGCCTTCATGTCGCTGTACTGCAGAGGCACCGGCTGGATGGGGGGCACTGGGGAGACCTGGCCTTGACCCTGGCCCTGAGACTGGGCCTGGGCCTGGGCAGCCATGGCAGCCAACAGGTCCTCTCGACGACGCCCAAACAGACCCTGAGACAGAGGAGCCAAAACTGTGTCTGCTTCTTTGAAACTAGTACGATACTCCTGGTCTTCCACTGGTTTAGATTTTAACGTGTCATACTAATTCAAGAGCCTTCCATAGATTTATATATATTTTTAAAGTTGCACCAAAAAAATGGATAAATCACCTGGTCCCTTTGCTATCTCAGACATCCACACACTCACTTCACTCAAGGTTTCCACTGTAGCGTACCTGCAGTGCATTGCAGCTTATCATAACATAATGTCTCTATGGAGCTCTTTATCAACCAGAAGCTGTTGCTCTGACTATCTGAAATAATAATATAAAAATTACATTTAAAAAAAAAAAAAAATTTCTTAACTGGATTTAAATATTTGCTCAGCTTTAGTTTGATGTAAATCCTCAGCTTTCATCTAATGCCAAAACATCCCGACCTGTGTAGGAGGACAGACAAATTATAATCAACCCAGTGGAATAAATAATCCCATCTCACCTTCTTCTTCTTGGAGCCTCCGTGGGCCTGGGCCTGGAGGAAGTCTATGAGCTTGGTCTGCTGGGTGATGGTCCCCTCCATTTTCACCTTCTCATGGGAGTACACAGCCTGCAGGTGGAGCTAAGTGAACATCACTACTGCCATGAATTTCTCCTCAAGTACTTCACTTCACACAGAGAGGGTGACAGAGAGACAGAGAGTGGGGGAGGGAGGGTGTATGCTGTGGGGTAAAGCAAAGTGTTGGGCGTGTGTGTGTGTGTGTTTATGTGTCTTTCATTATTAAAACAGTGACAGAACAGTGGGGGAGAAACAAGACTGCAGAAATGTGTATATTTGAGCATGTGTAGCAGCACCTGGATGTTCTCCAGCTGGTACTCCAGGTCGGTCCTTTCAGTCTTCAGCAGGTCAGTCTGGTCCAGAGCGTCCTGCAGGCCCTGGGTCAGACGGAAGATGTGGGTCTTCTGGGCATCCATCTGCTGCTGCAGCTTCTCTTGCTGAGGAGGAAAAGCAGCTGTTATATCACCATCTGGAGGATTTGACTTTGCCACTTGCGCTTCTCACAATTGATTGCTTCCTACGACAGCACCAGATAAACCTTTCAGCATGGTTTGACATTTGTTACCGCAGTGACTTTACAAACAGAAAATCCAGCTCATTTTTCTCTTTTAGCAACTGATCTGCAGCAGAGGTATCTGACATCAAGCCATACAGTGTCAAGCTCAGAGGAAACATTGAAACATGTCAGATGTGTACATAATGCTTAAAAGAAAACAAGAGAGTTCAAAGGGATATATGAGTGAAAATACAGAGTATACCTCCTCCAGCAGCCTCTGCTTCAGATCCCTCTCACTCTCCAGCTTTTGCTGCAAACTGCGGGCGTTCATCTCCAGCATGGCGTGCTTTTTCTCCAGATCATTCAGCTGAGAAAGAAAGCAGGAAGAGACTGCTGCAACATCTGCTAACTGCAAAAAAAAAAGCAAAATACTTATTCAACTATTCAACGGTGTAGAAATACTCACAGTGTCGGCAAGGCTCTCAGCTTTGAGTTTCTGGTCTTTGAGGGCCTGCTGCAGGGCCAGGATCTCCGCTTTGTGCTCCTTAACTGCCTGTTCCACAGCTTGGCGAGACTCGGAGCTGCGCTGCTCTGCACGAAGTCTAAAGCATTCAGAAAAACATTGTTTATTGTAGTTATTTTGGATCTTCTAAGTGCATACACCTTCATTTCAAAATGTTTTACCTTTTGTAACTGATGCACAGTTGTTCTTATCGTTAATCTGAATCCAGCTTCATGTACCGATGTATGTATTCTTGTGAGTCTACAGTTTTAAACACTTAACCTTAAACACTTTTAAGGGTTTGAAGACTTGAGTTTAGGTTTAAAGAGCACAAGTTAAAAAATTCTATCTGTGCTTTAATATGCTATTTGTGTACCCAGTTTTCATCACCCGCCCTGCCTACACCAACTCAGAAAATAATTTCATATATTTCCCAGAATACCTTTAGATAAACCCTAGAGAACATGCCCAAACCTGTTGCATTCAGTGTGTGTAGGCGGAGGGAGTCGGATCCAACACTGATAGCAACGGCAACATTTAGAGCAAAAAAAAAAAAAAAAAAAGAAAGAAAAACAAACTCTTCTTCAAATCTTTCCAGTCTTGAAAAAAATAAACTCATAAACTCTTTCTCAAACTTTGGTGAAATTATATCATATTGAGGCACTACAGGTGGAGGAAATCTCATCTATCAGCAGTCTAATAATCTGCAGAACAAATAATGTTCTGTAACGCTGTCCAGTAACCTTCAGTGATGAGAAAACAATGAATAGATAGTCAACAAATGCCCGCACAGTGAAAGTGATCCAGTGTGCGGGTGTTACCTGTTCTGTTTTTCTGTGTCCAGCAGTCTCTGGATCTCCCTGGTCCTCCTGTCTGCCTGGCTCTTCTCCTCCTCCAGTGTTGCCCTCCAGGCGTCCCACTGTCTCTCTTTCTCCATCAGCTCGTCGTTCAGTGTCTCCAGCTCCAGGACCTGCTCCTCCAGCATGGTGCATGTGGTCTTCAGTGTCTCAAGGTTCTAGTACAAAGCAGGATTTAGATTAGAACTCCTGTTTGTAAAGCAACTCACAACTCAGATTGACTCAGGTTGACTTATTCTTCCAAAAATTTCTAAAAGAGAGATAAAGAGAGCAACAGTCAACAGAGTACTGACATTGCGGACTGTCAGGTATATATTTTACATGTCAAGGTAGTACGTATGTAAATCTCAAATACCTTAAAATTGTAAAATAAAGTACTTGAATAGATGTACTTAGTTGCTTCCACTGCTATCATCATGTAGGTTTCAGCTTATTATTGCTGCCTACTGAGAGCCTGTGACGGGTGATGAAGGGATCAAGCAGAGTGTGCAGACTTCTGGCCAGCAGGGGAAGTTTTAAAATGGCTAAATACAGTGAATATAAGACAGGACAGTAACTTATTTGTTTACATGTCAAACACAGAATCCAACCAGCCAAAGAACCACAAAGTAGCACCATGCCAAAAATAAATTACAGTCCCACACACAAGGACTCAAGAGCAGCATCTGATGGCAGCTTAAACAACATATCTGTATTTGACAACTAACATCCCATGTAAATGCCTTTGTGTACCTCCAGTTTAAATAAAAACCCTAAAACTGCAATTAAAGCATCAGTGCTCCTTTGGAGTCATTTACATGACATGTTTGGATACACAGCGTTTTTCTATGTTATTCTCAGGGCCTACACAAAGCGCTGTGTTTCATGTCTTACACTGCGCCGCTTTAGACAAAGCATTGGAAGACAAATATAGCCTGTGCTGGTGCTGCAGCAGCACCACGGCCCTCTGAAGTCCAACGCTTCCACAGCTGACACGACCTGGGAGTGATGGGGATGACACATCCCTCCCACACACCACCCCATCCTTCGTCTATGACTTCCATCGCTGGTTACATAACCGGCAGGACTGAGAGCGCTACTGGACACCCACACACATATCCTCCCACAGGGGCCGCGCACACATCACACAGCCTCCTCGTTCGCTCTCTCACTCTCTCTCTTTCTCTTTCTCTTTCTCTTTCTTGCTGCATCCAGAATACAGCACATAACAATACTGAAATATTCCCAGGGTTTCTTTTGCCTGATTTACACTTAACACTGTCAGAGCTGGGAGAGATGTCTAGGTCATCTGTCAAAGGTAGTGTGGAGATATCACATAATGTGAGTATGTAAAAACCAGCTGTCTGGCTGGCCGTGAGTGGGAAGTGGGCAGGGGGAAGGAATCTGAACTAGAGGAAGGAGTCAACCTGTCTTAGAAAAGAGAAAAGTGTTCTTTTTTTGTTTTATTTCCCAAAGTTTTCAACTAATGACAGCTGATATTTTGTGAAAATGTGCTGCTGAAATTTGAAAACTAGTGGACTACTGTGGTGACATGTTGTCTCGTGGTAATGTTATTATAGACAATGAATGGCTGGAAGACATGTCTAAATCTGACATCTTACTAGCCCTCTGAAACAGATCTCAAAAATAAATAAATCAGATGGATTATGATGCAAATAAAAAATACTAAAATAACAGGAACAATTATTGTTGTGGGGATTCAAAATGCCCTTTTATATGTATTTAAACACGCCCTGCAGAATTTTCCCATAAATACATGAGTTTCTGTTTCTCTCTCAGTTTTTCACCTAAAGACTTGTGTATTCTGAGGTGAACAAAAGCATTCAATGCATTCATTATGAAACTTTTTTTTATAATGAATGTATTGAATTTTTGCTAATTCTGAATCCTGCACTGTTTACATTGATGTTTGCTCGTTAGCAGGCTTCTTCCTCAGTGTTTCTTGGTGCTTTGCTGTGTTTCTCGGAGTGTTACTGCCACCTGTAGATCATTGCCATCACATTATCCACACGCTCGTGCATGAGAATCAATAAAATAGTGACATGTCCACATGTCCTAGTGTTCAAAACCTCCCCAAGACGTCTTTTAACTGAGGGGCTGTGTCATGACTGGCTTTTAACTGACCACTACCTTTCAATTTTACTAACACACAGACACCCCCTCCCCACACACACACACAGATATACCCATAACCAGAACATGGTCTGATTCTCGTACTTGTTTCTGGTTGTTAAGGTGCATTTCACGGTCGGCCACCTCTCGACGCAGCCTGTCCACATCCTGGCTGAGCTGCAGTCGGTCTTCTCTCTCGTCAGAGGCCTCATCCAGCTGCTTGGACAAGTAGAAGTTCTGGCGGTTCAGCTCGGCGTTCTCCTGAGTCAGCGTGGTCAGCTGCTCCTCCAGATCTGTGATCACCTGCAGGAAGTCAACAGGATGGCCAGTTTAAAGAGAGAAAAAGTACAAATATTCACACACAATACACTTAATACACAAATACGCCAAGGAACAAAAAACAAAACTACTGATATTATACTATGCTCAGGATTTTCTGAAAAATAATGAAATTCTGCCTTTTAAGACAAAAGTTTCTATATAGTGTAACTAATGACAAAAGCAAATATAAAAGAGATAAGTCTGTTGCTATAACTGACAGATGAGTTTTGTACATTTCTAAAAAGGTTAACAGTAATATATACTATGCATTCAAAATACAAAAGGTTCCTGAAAGGCAGATTAATCACTCTGGCAAACTGGAGGAGATTTCTAAGAACTCAGTACACACAATTAATGTAAATTAATTCTGTAACATACTCGCAGAGAAGGTCTCGGTCACAATGAGAATATAAGCATGGCGTTGTGCATTTTATTGCTAATCCACACAGAAGCTTGACCCAACACCCCACACAGTCTTCACCCTGCTGCTGCATTATTACATGATGCACATATCTAGGGTAGTGATATAATGCAGTAATAATTTTGGCATGCTATCGAGGCCACTTGTTTAACCCAGGCAGCGTTCAGAGCAAGGAGGAGGCTAATCATTTCATCAGCATCAGTCTGTTCCCTTAATCAGCCATGACTACTGTGCACGCTGTGGGGAAATGAGGGTTGGAGGGTGGTGAGGCTGCCTGTTAAGAGCTCCTTATTCTCAGCTCTCATGGGAACATGTGTACCACGCAGAACTTCCAGGTGGCGGGGGGAAAGAGGCAAAGCTTTTAAGTACATAAATTAGCTGTCTGTTCTGTACTGACTCAGTGCTTCTGCTCCCCCGAGGCAGGGGACTGACAGCAGCAACTAAATACTTAAGGCGGGGCGAGGAAGTCGACGCTGGAATGGATGCAGTGGTGATCTGGCAAGCCTCCGTATTTACTCTCCTTGTCTGTCATCCCAATCTATAGAGCAAGTTGCAGACCGAAAGTAAATCACATCCGGAGATTTGCATCCTCATCGCTGCTGAATACAAATTGCTCAATACTATTTGTGAAGGCTGTGGGTGTACAGCAAATAAAAAGCCCACTTAAAGAGGCAATAAATCAGTCCCACAGTTTCCTTGACTAAAATGAACGTAACATTTACTGACACACTGATGGAAGAAAATACAGAGGAACATCTGCTCTCTCTATGAAACAGACTGAGCAGCAGAGATGCTGAGGAGGGTGAATCTACCTAATGCTGGTTTAATCACAATTCTAAATGTAACCACTTTTCAGTGAAATCACTGCTGCCTAGATATAGATGCAATAAATTTGCTAGCAATTCAACTGAGAATATATTTAAAGTTAAAATAACTAGATGATCTATGATGGTTTAAAATAATGCACATTGTCATATTACTAACCTCTAGTATTAACTATGTGAATACACCCATTATAACTACTGAAAAGTGACACTGTGCTTCCATAATACAAAATAAATTTCAGCATAAAATAATTGGTCACAATACAGAAAAACTGACAGTGTAAGTATTTCTACAGTTCTACTAGTATTGTGGCTAAAAATAAAAGGGCTGAAGATAGCACAAGAGGAAAGTTGTGTTCAAAATGGAAATAGTTCATCCTTTGAGGGGAGGAAATGTGCTCAGTGGATTTCAAGAAAATTGCACTTTAGATTTTGATGTCTTTCTCTGCAAATGGAAATAAAGGCCTGGTGTAAGTGCTGCATTAGATAGAGCACTAAAACTTCTATTTGATGAAATGTCAAGGGATGGAAAAGTCACCAGAAATCACTCTCTGGGGGTGCACTAAATTTAAAGGAGCAGTGCATCTGTGAAGCATCCAGGTCTTGGTAATCCTGACGAAAGTCAAACTTCAAGCAAGTCAAGTTGGCTTTTGTCAAACCCGGAGCAGTGTGTAAAACCTAGTGGCATCTAGTGGTAAGGTTGCAGATTTCATCCACCTGAACATTCCTCCCCTCATCCTTGTGTAGGAGAACCTACAGTGGCTGCCATTTTGACATAAATGCACAAGGCTCTCACTAGAGAGAGTATTTGCTTTGTCTGTTCAAGGCTATTATAGAAAAATGGTGGTACAAACTGCTCCCTGCGTAGATATGAAGGGCTATTTCTAAGACACTGAAAACACAGTTTTCAGGTGATGGTACACTATCCAAATCATTCTAATGATTATATTCAATTTCTGCCCCTAAATCCAACACAGTGCCCCTTTAATGACAATTTGGCTCATAGTCATCAAAATATCTTGTTCTGGTCCAAAGTGTTTAATGGAAAGACTAACTGAAGGATCAACATTGTAAGCCTTAGCAGAGAAAAAAAACTGAGTGGCACTTCAAGCTCCGCTTCTTGCAGAATTTGGCTGTGTTTTCCTGAAAACTGGCCAGCTGAATCTATGGACAGGGCCTTCTGAACAGTTTGCGAGTGGGAGGATCTAAAAAGTAGGGCAATGGGATAAAAGAGGACCGTTATGGTCTTGGTGTCTATTCAAGATATATGAATTTGACACTTAAATCTCTTAAATATAACAAGATAATTTTCTTAAGTTTAGTGGGGCACCAGGGCTCCACACTAACACCATCCCATGTTGTACCAAAAATAACAACATGATGAACTAATGGTACTAAAAATGGCCCAATGCACAAATTACAATAGGCTCATTCTCTGCACCTGCACAACTTGCAAATCCAGTTACTTGGACACTGGGATTATAACATAATGTAAGATGGGTCACATTATATTATGCGTGTGCGTGTGTGTGTATGTATACACACACACACACACACACACACACACACACACACATATATATAAGTTAAACAGTAATTTATAAAAAATAAACAGTAGCACAAGGTACAAAAGTCTGTTAGATAAAAAAAAGCTGTATGTTCAACTCTTCAAAAAAGGATGTATGTGACTATTCAAAAAAGTTTCTTGAAGCATTGTAGGTTGGCCTCACACTGTACCTCATTACCAGAGAATCTGGTGCCACTACTTTAGCACTATGGAGTGATGTGAGTTTCACAACATCAAATCCTACACAGAAGTGGTCACTGGCTACACTGGCTAATGTGTCACTGATGTTCTATTGAGGATTTACTGTACGGACATTCCCGAATCAGAAGCCGTGTGAGCAGTGTGTGCCAAACTTAAAGCACAGACTGGTGCCTACAATTCAGGTGATTTCTAGGGGTATAGGAAATCCAAGTACATGCTCCACAGAGCTATAAGCAGTGCTAAGGGAAAATACAGGACAAAGTTGAGCCAGGAACCATGTGGGCTCGACTTAAAACCATCAGTGACCACAAAAGGAAATCAGCTTTCCCAGTGGAACACAACACCTTCTATGAAAAAAAACCTCCCTGACTGAGGAACCGCAAAATGCCAAACACCTCTGCCCACCTGTAAAATCCAGGGCAGCTGGACCTGATGGTATCCCTCTCAAGGTGTGTGAAAACAGCTGGTAGATGTCCTCACAGATGTTTTAAACCTCTAACTCCTCCAGTCTGTAGTCCCCACGTGTTTCAAAGAGACCAACATTGTCTCTCAAAATCAAAAACCTATAACCAAACCAAATCCTATAACCAAAAAACCTTCTCTCTGAACAAGTACAAGATAAGTTATTGTGCTATATCTTACTTTATTTACTATATCACATACCTATATTTTGTACCCTTGCACATTTTGCATTGTCAAGGGAAATAAACGTATCTACAGACACAGCACAATGACAAATTTGAGACTCTAAAACTAATTTGATCACTATGTGTGGACTGTTAGATGCTGTGTTATTGAACTAAACCACAGTGTTTCCATGTAAAATTGAGCACAAGACACCATGAAGCTCAACAGGCAAAAAGAAATAAATCCCCTCAGTGCGAAGATACCAAACAACCATTTCCCATTAACTTCCTGTAACTGTTCCAGCAGGACTAGTTTTGGTAAGCTCACTTAGTTATAGATGTGCACAATGACATTATGGGAACAGACAGTTTGACTGAAAATTAATCTACCACTAACGTAAAAATTGTCCCCTTTGTGGAGAAGGAATTCTCACTTTGACCATAGACGCAATGTTTTGGAGCCGGTCATACTTTTCAGCCCACAGATGATATAAATTGAAGCACTGTGACTGTAAGTAATGGAAGTAGAAGATCCTTCTTTTCTTTTTTGAATGAGCTCAGTTTATTCAAAAACGATAGAACACATATGGACTGCAACATTATGGCCACTTTAGTTACGTGTGATGAGTGATTGATGATTCAGCTCGTGTTCAAGTCAGAAGAGCTGTCTATTCCTGGAAAGAGTGAAGGAGCAAAAAAAAAAAAAAAAAAAGGAGTGAGCAGCTTACCGCGCAGCTGTCTCTCAATGCATCAAACTTGCGCTGAATCTCATCTCTGTGGGCCTAGCAGGTATGAGAAAAGAGACATAGAGGGACACATTTTACTGCTTGAATCATATAACGTCTAAAGAGATACCATCTTTGGCACTCGTCTGCTTCATTCCTCTCTCACTCTGAGCACAGTGATCTCCTCCTCAGCCTCTGCGGTGGTCTCCTCCAGCTCAGTCTTGGCCTGCTGTAGTTGGCTCTCCAGAGCGTGGCGAGCTGCCTGCAGGTTGCTGATCTGCGATTCGCGCTCCTGCAGCGACAGGGTCAGCTCTGTCACCTGACGCTTTATCTCCAGCTTCTGCTCCTCATGCTCCAGCCCAATCTGCAAAGTGAGACAGTAAATCTTATCTCTTTTTTTAATCATCCAACTTAGTGGTTAGAGCCTATATATAATCATTTAACGACTGATTTATATGCTGCGCCAGCTTCCACATGAGGTCATGCTGCACTATAATTATTTCCTCAACATATATTCAGGAAAGCAATGGAGGAGGTCTTTGACTCCAGTCTACTGAACATTTAAAAACTGTATGCTTGGATGGACACATTCTTTAGGTTGTGTATATTAATTCAGATTCTGTGAATACTCCATATTGGTCAGAAGAAATTAAACAGAATTGGACATACAGGTGACAGATTGGGATGGAAAGTAAAAAATTGATTAGGAACAATAAATAGAAAGACAGTTTAACTCCAACAACTCACAACCCTGCTTTCTGCTCCACCCAAATAATATCGCCTCACCTCCCGGAGCCGTGTTTCCAGCTCCAGCACACGGCTCTTATTGCTCTGCTCCTGCTGACTCATTTTCTCTAGATGCTCCTCCAGTTTGGCATTCTGGGCCTCCAACTTCCCAGCCTGAGACTCCAAGTAGAACTTCTGCTGGCGAAGCTCTGAGATCATCTCCTCCTGGGCTTTCCTGCCAAGACCACACATACATAAGAGCAAAAAGTTAAATAGGAAGCAACACAACCTCATATTGTAACATTATGCGTACATACACTCCCAAGACAAAACAAGGTACCCTCCAGGTATTATTTTGCACAAGCTACATCATCTTAAATCAAACCTGCCCTTCATCTTATATTATGCCAGAATGACTAAAGCATTGTACTTGGGATAATCCACAAAAGGCAGCAGTTTTCATTTGAATTCAGCTCAGTGTTTTTTGTTGACAGAGGTCCAGAGAAAGATGGAGGTTTTTCTATTACTTTTAGAATGTAATGGCAAACAGAACAACAGTGTTTTGGTATCAGTACTTACATGTTTTTCTGAGTGTAGATGCTGCTGTTGGCTGCCAGTTTGTTGGCCTCAGACAGTTCAGCAATTCTCTGCTCCAGGCTGTTCATCTTAGAGTCCATAGCATTTATGGTCTGAGCAGAAATGATGGACAGTTTAACTTGTGTTTTAATTTAACAATCGGTTTGATTTTCACATCATTAATTGAGATCATATTATGGTTCATTATTTTGTGCTCCACAATAACCTACCCAAGACTATCCAAACATGAAATCTATGTCAGTGTGATAAATGTTAAAATATGCCAGAAATGGTGTCACTGCCAAACTGGTCAGTTCTTACCGCCTTCTGCTCACTGATGATGCTGCACTTCTCCCGCACCTCCTCCTCATATTTGCTCTGACTGGACTCCAGCATCTCCTTATCAGCCATGTCCGCCTTCATCTGGGCCTCCAACACCTGCTCAATGCCAGGCAGCCCACAGAACCATAACCAGGATATCACTTAACAGGACAGAGAATGTGAAGATGACATACTGTAGATCACCCACCACTCCGCCAGCAAAAGTACAACCACCAGACATGGGGCAGAGCACTTCCTGTACGTAGCCTACAGGACCTACCTGCCTGCTGAGTCTGAGCGTGTGTGTGAGTGGTCATGTGTGGTGAAATTGTACCTTTATCTTGTCCTCATAGAGCTTCTCCTTCTGCTTCAGATGAGTCTCCAGCCGCTGGGCTGTGGCTTGGGTCTCTCGCAGATTCTCCTCCAGCGCCTACACAAAAACACAAAATATGTTACGCACTGCTTATTAAAACATCAGGTGCCACACTTACAAAGGCTAAAAGCACACAAAAGCCCCAAGCTCTTTTTTTTTTTGGCTGTAACAGTAATGTTCAAAGCATTTTATTACCTTTATTACCTATTGATTATTACCTTCCCCTTTGAAAACAGGGTTAAGATGTGTGACCAAACTCTATGCACACATTAGAATCATATAGGTGAATTTGTATAATTATTTGTAGAACGAATCATGATTTTGTCCAATCTGAAGAGACGCAACAAAATTAACAGGAGGGAGATGTCATTCAAACAGTCTGTATACACCCACACTAATCAGGTAATCTAATTGAAAACACTTCTGTGGGTGTACCATGGCTGTAAAGGGGCTTAAAATGAGACAGTATTATGTGAAACTCATTATTGTACAAGGTAACATTGCATGCTGTGTGTGTTTCTATCCAGATCATCGGTAAAGATAGGAAATGAAAAGAGTGAGGTTTTACAGGAATATTATGTAAAATAGCACTTCCTCTGCAGTGATGACAATGAGCTATGTTTATCTCACACCTCCTCTGATTATTTTAGCTCAGCACAAGTGGTGAAAGGTGGGTTACCAGAATCTTATCTGCCATCTGCTGAATCTGCTGGGCCTTGCTCTGGACCTCGTCTTTCAGTTTAGTCTCCCGGCGCTCGACAATCTCCAGCCTTTTCACCTGATTCTCCAGAGTCTTCCTGCCGTCCTGCGCACACCGGACACCAGTGATGCACAAACATGAGCCAACGGACTTACACAACGTTTCATCCAGTTTTATAAAAAGCCTCAAATGCTTTTCTGTGGCAACGCTAATTAGACTGTTGATTTCCACTTCAAGGAGAAATTGATGATATACTGTAGCAGCCAAATCCACTTGGCTCGTTAGAAACGCACCTCTGCAATGTTTAGATCTCATTATTCTAAGTTCCTCACAATGGTTCCAAAGAGACCATTTGCATTCATCTGTGATGGTGTGAGAGGTCTTCTGAGCTGTGCCGATTCGACCACATACGTATCTTCTTTCGTCTGACTCTCCTGTCCAAATTAGCCTGTGCTAATCAAATTAACATATCTAATGCTTGACGTGAGGTGCTGAACAACACCTCTTAAAAAATAAAGTATACTGTGTATGTGATTACAGACCCTGCACACATTAATACATTATGGATATAAATGTATATCTATAGTAGAATTTCATTTAAGCTGATGGATTGTGTGACTAGGCTATTATACAGTTATAAATAAACCCTTCTGAGATACGATGGGACAGTGTTGAAGATGATGAAAGATTTGCTGGTGTTTGCACTCTTTCACACTGTGGTGTGAGACTCCCTGCTAATTGAAACCTACACACTTGTTGGTATTTACTCCGAAGGTCAGTCAGAATCAGATTCTTGGATTCTGGAGTCTAAAAAATGCAGTTAATTAAAGTGAAGTAACATCATTTTGTGTCATTAAAATGCCTTTACACAGCTATGCATCTTTTCTTTTTGTCAAAACAAGGTGTTTACAGTTTACCAGTGAATTTGTCCTAAAAGACAACAGTGTACAGAAACAGTTTGTCAGCACTGAGCCAAAGGAATTACTGAGCCACTAGAGAATCATTTAGTAAAATGTCACACACTCACTGATTAGCTTCATAATACCACAAACAATAACTGAATTTCTCTTAAAGACTACAGACTGTCTCAGGACATTTCCATAGCTTCATGCATTACAGTAACTGCTTGTGTGGAAGCACATCAGTGTGCTTTCTTTTATCAAGCTAAAGACCTTTTGGATTAGTTTTACCAGGTGTGCCTTACAACACGGGGACAAACAAATACAAAAGTAATGTGAATACAAGTGCATTTGTTTTTCAAATGATGATCTGCAGTGTCAAACATTCAGGCTATCTGACATGCTATCTAGCCATAACAGCACAATTGTTCCTCAGAAGGTGCAAAAACAACATGTTTACAAGAGAACATATTGGCTCTTTGTGCTTAGCAGATACCCATGCCAGATTCATTTGTGATTGTGAAAAAGAGATTTGTGATGTTGCAACAAATGACATGATACACAGAATAATGAGAAGAACCAGGCAGGAGGCCAGAACACATATATGTACTCTACGCTATGTGTATCCGTACTACGTGTGCAGTTACATTGTGTGTGTGTACCTCAGTCTCACGGAGGCGTCGCCGCAGGCTGTCACTGGAGTCCTCCTTGTTCTGTAGCCTCTCTAGGTCTCGCTCCAAGCGCTCTTTAGCCACTCTCATACTCTGAAGGAGGTCTGTAGCCTCAGCACTGGCCTTCAACGACTAGATAATAATAATAATAATAATAATAATAATAATAATAATAATAATGATAATAATAATAATAATAATGAGAAGAAGAACAACATAAAATCAAATACATGGCGTGAATCATTTATGCTGCTTGTTTATATAAGGCTTGTTTGTATAAGGAATAATTCACATTATTTTGCTGAGTTTACAGGCTATGAGTGAACATACTGTGCATTGCCATTATGAAATTCTTAAACTAGACTGAGTCATTATATGAAAGAATGTATGACCCAACTGATTATTTCATAAACTAGTTTGCATTTGAGTCAGAAGTAGACCCAAATGTGGGCTCAGTCAGCCTTGAATATCAGCACTGCAGCCTCCTGTGATCCTGGAAGAATGGATGGTACTTTTAAATATTCATTTCTAGGAAAAGGCAATTAGGGTGATATTATCTTTACTAATGAGGCAAAACTGTTTGATTGCTGATAATTAAGCAGTAACTCTGGTTTTAAAAGACAGCTTAATTGTTATCAAGCCATAAACCGAATCTGACTGTGGACCACAGTTTAAGAGAGAGACATAGAGAGAGAGGGAAAGAGGTCAGGGAGGGTAAATCCTCTGAAAGTGTAAAATGCTGTTCCATCTCTTGCATTTGGGAGTGCAAGCTCATATAAATTATTCATTAAGATTTCAGCAAAAATGTTCTACCTTGGCAAGCTTCTCTTGAAGATCCTGGATCTTTGTCTGCTGCTCAGCATTGGTCTAAAAAAGAAAATAACCTTCATTACGACATGTAGGGATTGATATTTAAGCTTAACATTGTTTGTTAAAGTCACTTGAACTTGTCAGTGTCCTAATTCAAACATATCCCTCTCACCAGTCACAGAATCTTAATGTAATTAAGTGAACTTCATAAACTACCTTCTCTAACTTGCTCATCAGATCCTCTGCTTCTGCTTTACCTTGCTCTTTGGCCTGTGAAGGCAAGAAGAAAAAACACAAAGAAACTCTGATATCCCTCCTAATAGTGACCAACAGGGCAGAAAGGCAGCAACTTTGTAATGACTATTAGTGAGTTCATTAGGTTAGTATCATATTGTTACACTGATACTGACTGAATACTGATTATGGACAATTGATGTCAGATAAAGCGTAACTCCTGCCTATGTAACTTAGGGATCATTAACAACTTCAGTTTCAGTATGGACCTTCTGCATCCTATGCTGGTAATCGGCAGCCTTTCTCTTCAGTTCCTCGCTGGTCTGCCGAGACTCTTTCAGCTCAGCCTCATACAGGTCGCTACGGCGACGGGCAGCAGACAGGTCCTCCTCCAGTTGTCTGATGGAAACTCGCATCTCCTCCAGCTGGGCATGATATTCCTGCACAAAGACAACAGAAAGCCCTGGATAAAGCAGGAGAGGACAAGAGGAAAAATCCTACAAACCAAACACAAAAGAAGCAATAACATTAAGAAAAGCAATTTCCAACAAGAAAAAAATAAAAAAATAAAAATACTTTGTAGAGCACATACCTCTGCCAAAAAGTACCTGGAACAGCAGACAGTCTTTTCAAATTCTGGCTACTGGTAAGCACTTTATCCAGTTAGCATGACAATATTTGCTTAGCAGCTATTAAGGATGCCCTTCTACCAGTGCAGCAAAATTAGGAAAAATTGGCAGAGGGATTCCTGTATGTATTATGTGGAAAAAAGCTCGGCCAGCCCAAAGGCTTGTCCTCTTTGAAGAAAATGTTCTTTTTAGATGCTACTGAATCACTTATAAGACTCATTTATAAAAGATGTATTTTAGATTTTCTGCTTGTTCCATAGCACATTCAAGATCAACAGGACGTAAACAGAGCAACATAGTGGGGGCAGTCAAACTCTTTTAAAATCTGTACAAAATCCATTATATGTCACTTTTTCTGGTAGCAAATATAACCACACTAATAGGGTAAGTCAGTGAATAGAGAAAGGGATGTGGAGAGAAAACGCTTAACAGCCAGAATCATTTAATGCAAATGTCTGTTTAATAGTAATTAGCCACAGCCTAACACATCTAATTTCAACCTCCACATCAGCTTACAGGCCACACCGGCCTGTCTGTCAGGCTAATAAAAAGTAGCATCTTGCTGCATCCTGGGAGACTGGTGCTCTACCAATACTGATTAGGACAAGTGAAGTAGACAGCATCAGGCATGGTGAAAACAATGCTAAAATAGTTTAACAAAACTGGAACAGGAGGTTACATATGTAATCACAGCAGCTGTCTCCCTAACCAGCAGGCCCATGTCGGCCCTCCATATGTGTGGGAACTGACCTTTGTAGGTCCGGTAAGAAACAATAAAAAGGTAAATGTGTGACTTCATTTCACTGATCATCGATGAGAATGGACCGGATCTCCTGAGAACTGCATTTCATCATGTCGTGACTTCAATAAAAGTTATAAATCATTTTCAAATTTCAGTGGTTCTTATAGTGACTCTGTATAAGGAAATTAAAGACAAGGGAGTTCATCTTTCAATATGACGTTAAACAACTGAGGGCTTGTGGAGCCCTGAATCACAGCATCCTTTTATTACAGAGAACCACTTGTACATCACACTTTCAGTCCTTGGCTCATTCAGGTTATCTGTTGCACGAAGAAGCAATTATAAAGCAAACGTACTTCCGTCACTTGTGCTGAAATGTGGCCACTATGAATCCTGCATTCGTATGGAAAACGTTCCCAAGAGACCAAAAAAGACAGGCAGTCACTCGATTCACAATGCAGACTTACACATTTTAATACCTCCCAGCAACTGAGACAGACCTTCAAATCACTAATTATCTGTGTGTTTGCTATCTTGGGCTGCTAACGATCTTTATTCACAGCATGATCAGCACTAAAAACATGCTACACTATGTTTATGTTTATTGCCTCAAGGTTAAGAGTGGCACACTCTGCTGTTCAGGTTACAAGTTACTGGTTTCTATTCATTTGTGTTTGGTATTAAATTCAGAATGCACACACTTGAACTTTATTTGAGCTGCAAACTCAAGTCAGTTGCAAATCCAGTCACAGTGAACGTGAAAGTAACCTGTGGAGTTTTGGTCCTCCGCTACTTGCAATGGAGCAAAGCTTTTAATTCTTGTATAAAAACGAGTCAGCTGAAAACGTTGAAGACAGCGTTTTCAACCAACTCCAACAAAAAGGGCTAACGTTAGTTTAATGAACTAGTTACAGCTGATAAAATGCCAGTTGTCAGTTGCGGTTGGCTAGAAATGACAAGTTCCCCTTTGTCTAACTCTGTTTGATATCAATTTTTTTACAAGTTGCTGTGAATTTAATTTAATGTTGCCAAATCTGCCAGCGTTATTAACATAAAATGCACAAGTTCCAGCAGAAAACTTGACAGGCATAGCAACAGTAACTAAGCTTGGCCAGGCTTAGTGAACTGTCAACTTACAGCTGACGGTGGTAATGTGCCAAAAATAATACTATTGTGATGATATAGGCGAAGACCCAGAGGAATGCAAGCAAGCATGGAGGCTTTTTGGCCAGAAATACTGTATGTAAAAATAGCTTTGTTCACAAGAACGTTTAGGTCTAAATTATATTGCTATGAGATGACAAAGTGCACAATTTTTAAATGAATCCAAAACAAAAAAAAATGCATTCACTGACTTAAAAAGTGTTTTTTTTCCTTTAGATCCACTTGGTTAGCTTCAATTAATACACACATACACTGATGGCCCACAAGCTTTTTTTTGTCTGATTTTCCATAGTTGTTTTTTGTTCTTGCATTTTGGGTGAAATTGTCTCCTTGCATATGTTTGCAGGTCTTAATGGCTTTGGCACAGATTGCCTTTCTCTGAAAATGAATCTATCCCCAATCTCTACTGTTTGTTGGTCCAACACTGCACGGCTTCTGCATAGAAATGATAAACACTGCAGTTGTATGACAGAGCGTGGGAGACAGATGCTTTTCAAGATGAAATGCTGGATTTAGCTGGCGTAAATACCCCGCTGAGAGGCACCAGTGGGAACACAGTGCCGGATAATACGCATGAGCAGAAAATTATCCTCATAAATTTGAAGATTCAGATATACTTTAATTTATTTTATTTCAATTTATCCACAGAAGGTTTGCTTTGGAGGGTTTGACATTTTTAGTTCAGTTCTCAAATTAGCCACAGTCTTACAGCTGACAAACAGCTGATGAACCTGTGCTCACAAACCCTGACAATCCTGATGAGGAGGGTGTTATGAAAATTCTGTGTTCAGCTTTAACTTGTGCAGCACACACGACAAATATCAAACTATCAATCTCATGAGTCTACAGTCATGCTTGCTCTGTGAATCTGTAAACAAGTGCTGGGATGAATGAAAAACTCAGTCTATCAATCTCAGTTGTACACAGTAACATGCTTAACACTATCATGGTAATTTTACTGAGGAAGAGGATCTGACACCTAAACACTCTTTTCCCCAGCACCCTCCTCCAGCTTCTCCTGAGGGATCCCCAAGGGCCTCAGTACATTTCAAATGTGAAGCAAGGTGAATTTACTTATGGGGTCTGAAATCCCCTTGGTATGCTGAAACTGGGTGGTCTAACACTTTTCTGTAGACATGCAAAGTAGGCATGATTTAACCTCAGTCAAACTGCTTTCATATTTCAACATTTACACAATATGTATGCTTTTGACAAGAAAGAAACCATCACCGTCTCTGAGGAGATGTGCGCCCTCATTCCAAACACCGACAGTTCATTGCATCAGGACAGCAAAGACACGCAGCCACAGAGAGGATACATCAGGCTGCAGTGGGAAGCTTTGGACCCACCTCTGAGTGTCGCCATTCAGAACATGGATTTTGTTCCCCAACACTTACAGCAGAAAACGATTAGGCAAGGATCTTTGAATGGCAAGTACAAACATAGGGGGTTATTACAGTAAGCACCTGCACTACAGCCATAATGAAAGACAGGAAGAGGGATTCTGCCTGGACTACTTCAACTGGCTTCTCTTACACGAACCCCTTCTACTATAATTTTTTATCATTTCTACCATGAAAAGGTAAGTGTATGCATACTTCATATGAAATGCAGATTTTCAAAACTTTCTTCCCAGAGGAGTTTCTTAAAAGATATTAAAAGCTCTATTTAAGACAGCGTGGATTCCTTTCACGCACATCACTAATTGTAGGGTAGTATTTCAAGTGATGGTCAAAAATCCTGTTTCTCAAACGGTATGAGCTGAGGCCCCAGCACCTCATCACGACAGCCTGCCCACTGCATCAGTGCTCTCTTCACTCGTAGGTATATGCCTCCCATCACCATAGCAACCATTGCACAATGTATTCACTGCTTGGTAACCAGCACTAGTGTAGGCTGAGGAAAAACAGGTTGCTTTTCTATTACCTTTTAAAGGAAAAAATGGTGCATAATGCCAAGAAGATGATTTTTCATGCTCTCTCTATGTTGTCCTAAACTGTCATTCTTCTGACAGCTTAATTGTCACAGTTGGCAACGCTCTGTCATGTGGTGCTGCCACACATGCAGATTTATAAGTGCGCACACAAACACTCATACATGCCACGCACTTATCACATTTGATTCCAGTAATTAAGGGATGCATGTACAGTAAAGCTACCCTGTTTCTCTTTCTTGTAATAGTATTCCTGATTCACACACACACACTTGATTCAGCCTTTATACTTTACACAGACAGACAAAAAACTACAGCTTGTATCATCAAGTCAGTCTGAAAAATGTGGTGCATTGCTATTTTTATAGTTTGAGTTTAGATTTTAATGTGAATTTCTCAAAACTTTTCAGACACTGAGCATGCTTACAGTCACGTAGCACATAAACATTTTTAAATAAAACACTGTGGATCCACTGTATCTTCACATATCGAAACTCTTGTTGTCAAAAGGTTCAAGGCTAAAGAAAAGGTGACAACAATGCTTCACATAAACAGAGTACTGCAACATGAGACATTTCTGAACATGTTGTAGGTGTCTAATGTTATACTGACTGTGTGGTTCCAACATCATGTGCCTGTCTACTTAACACTCACACCCCACACACTCAGCCTGGTGACTTGACCTGCTCCATCTGACTGCCATGACGAAATGCTCAGAACTCCTCTCTCATCCCCAACATCCTCTCTCAATCTTTCATAATTTTCATTCAAGAATTGTCCAATTAATAAAAATGGAGTGATTGTAATGTTAGCTAGCTGATCAGTGATTTGCCACTCTGTGCCTTGATTCAGTTTTGAGCATTAGGGGTAAATGGTATATGCCTCAACCCACTGACCCACAAAGATGACACCCCCTCCTGTCGTCCTACCTGCTCTTTGATCTCTTGCAGCTTGTTGCTCTGCTCCCGGATGTCGTGGAGGAGCTGCAGTGCTTTATCGTCCTCCTGTGACACCTCCATACGGGCCTGTTCCAAACTGCGCTTTAGACTCTGAAACCAGGAAATGCATGGTCATGTCAGTGTGATGTGTGTGATTCCACTTCCTGTTCATATTGGGTTATTGTTGGGGGATTAGGGTTAGGCAGTGCTGTTGACATGTTATGCTGAGAAGTGTTTCTGATATGAACAAACTTCATGCAATCCTAAAAACCAAAAGCACCCATAGCACCCAAATCCTAATAAATATGTACACAGACTTGTGAAACACACAGACACATACTTGGAACAACTTGAAGAGCTCATGTGGTGTCCAGTGCCATAACTATGGGGATACTCACACTGCATTCTGTGATGTAGGTTGCCAGGTCCTGTTCCAGGATGGTCCTCTGGGTCTCTGAGGCCTTCAACTCTATATCTTTCTGCTGCAGCACTGACTCAAGGTCAGACATCTTCCTCTGGACGAGTGAGATTTCCTGCTCAACCTGGAAACAAGAACATAGCATGGACTTAACTTTTCTCTGACAGTTTAGTATCATCTCTGGGGCCCATGTTTGTTTTTTTTTTTACAACAACCCGTGAGAGTGTAGATGTGCAGGATATTCTCTTTCTGTCTAAAAGATCAGTAACAATACACATGTAATCTCTCTCTCTCTCTCTCTCTCTCTCTCTCTCTCTCTGTCTCTGTGTGTGTGTGTGTGTAAGACTGTGTTTGTTTGGTGGCACATGTCGTTGGGATTGATGATACAATTAGATGTGCCATTACAGCTTTACAGGGCCCGAGGAGCAGTGGAAACCAGAGAAACAGCAGGACTCACAGCACAGTCACAGACACACACTCAGAGCACTTAGTGTATGACAGCACTAACATAGAGACACAATGAGACACATGCTCACAACAACATGGTGCCACAGCATGGGGCTGCAGCCAGCAAAAGCAATGGGTCAACATTGTCCTGGAATCCAAGCCTGCTGCAAAGCGTCAGCATGTAGATCCGTTTCTAATTTTCACCACACGTAGAAACCTGTTTATAATATCAGTTATTGATTGGATTATAAAATGGATTACTGTATTGATTACTGATGACAGCATCTTCATCATTCTTGGAGCTGATGTAGTTTGGGGTGCGCTGGGCTAGTTTTCATGCCACATCAAGAGTTTAAGTTTTGAATCTCACAGACTTCATTACCCATAAATCTTAAAACCTTATCTTAACTGTTTGTTCAAACTAAACTTATGTTTTATGGTGTGAGAAAGGTGATGAAGTGATTCAGCTGTTGTCAAGTCTTATTTCCCTAAATGGAGTATTCCCTGTTTTGCAAGTTGTTTCACACATCACTGCAGGCTGCTGAGTGGAATATACTGAACCACATGCCAAATTTGGCTTTCAGTGTTTTGTTACAATAATGCAACAAAATAAGCAGTCAATAGGACATTTTTTAATCTTACTATGAAGCAGTAGAAAAATCAACCAGAGACTGTCTGTACCATGGAGGATTATCTAACTAATCAAATGATAAAATGTTATGGAAGCAGCAAAACAAACATTAATGTGACATTATAAAACAAAATGGATATTTCTTTTATCACTGGTAAAAAGAGTGAAAATGAGTTTTTGTTAAAAGGAAGACGTAGTTTGTAAAACAAAAATGCTCTTGTATAGAGGGGAAAATAGAAATGAAATTTGACAATGGAGTTGTGTGTACATGCTATTTATAACAAGTATAAAACCATGTCTAATGCATTGCTAATGCGTTGAGTCACAAATAATACTAATTAACAGTTTCTCAGCTGCATGGGAAAGATTTTTTTCAAAGTGTAGCTTTTACAACTGTAACAGATTCATGTCATAAGGGTGGCAAATAGTCAAGGAGTAATGTGGCATACTAAAACACACACACACACACACAGGCTCAGCGACAGTCTAAAGGCAAACTGACAGACAGATGGCTGGTTTTGCTCGCTCTG
>JBAJHX010000076.1:3396847-3412256 GCA_037176925.1 Amniataba percoides | reverse complement strand
ACACACACACACACACACAGGCTCAGCGACAGTCTAAAGGCAAACTGACAGACAGATGGCTGGTTTTGCTCGCTCTGGAAACAAACTCTTACCATGTGAGGAGTAATACCTGTGACATGTGTCCGGCAATTCTGGCTGGTTTGTGTGTCTAATGAGGTTTTTCCAAAAGCGGTGGTCTTATCTAGAGAATTGATGGATGTAGTCACCAATCTGTAGGAGAGGAGAGCGTGAAGAGGATGGGAGACAGGGAATAGGGAGAGAAACATCACAGTAAACAGTCTTTCTGCACGGCCCCTCTTGAAAACTGGAGGGTTGACTCAATGCTCTTATGTAAAACACTTACCTTTCATAATCATGCTGTATAGATGGCTTTTCACTGTCTGTCAGCTGGAATAATTTACCTTCCATATGTGGTTTGCTGCTCATCATAAATGTTGCAGTATGTTATAGAATTCATCTATATATTAACCTATCAAACGAGTAAATAAGGGATAATGCAACCTCAATCACGGTTGTGATCATTCAAACAATTCAAACTAGATATGATTCATGTCTATTATGAAAACCCAATCAAGCAAATGTGCCCTTATTAAGTGCATTTCAAAACCAAATTGCAATACTGCCTCAAATAACAAGAACGCCAATTAGCAATCAAGCATTGTAGACTTCATACAGCAACATTAGGGGTGCTTTAGACTTTACTGTAACACTTACTCCATTGATACAGTAACACGATCACACACATGACTAGCAGATGAAGCATGCTGTTCACAGTTGAGGTATTTAGTGAGTATGCCACAGGAGATCCATACTGTGCTGACCAAATGTGCACTCATATTCTAGCTTAACAGAGGCTATAAATAGCCCGCCCGTGTTCACACAAACAGCCTCTTTTACCACCACTGGATATATTTGGCAGCTTTTGTGATCAAGAGGCAGGCAGAAGAATGAGCGACAGAGGGAGAATGTCTATAAAAAGCAGAGGCTCACCTCCCACTCCTCCCTACAGTGAAATGCTCAACTCAGGCTCAACTAACGCAGACTTGCTGTGTGTTTTTACTGCTGTATGATCGTGTTCATGTAAATAACCATTTATATTGTCTGTTTCTGGGTTTTTTCCTACTGTTCTCTGTCGTGTATACTGTGTGTGTGACCTGCAGCACATAACATCACAGTGCTTCTCAGAAGATCACATACAGCAGATATTACAAGTGTCCGGAGATGCTCTGGGGTTCATTGGAGAGGGGGGGGGGGGGGGGGGGCTGCTTTGCGTGTGGCCCGGTGCTTTGCTTTGTTCAGCAAAGCAGCGGGCCACACAGCATGTTGCATCAGAGTGCTGCCTATCTCAGTTTCACTGGCATGACGTGCTGCAGAAGCAGGTGGCTTGCAATGAGTGATGATGAGCAAAGCGTTAGCTGAGGTGAGCCTTCTCGAGCACCTGCTGATCTTCAGCCGCCAATTAAATCAATGGCACATATTCCCGCTGTCTGGTTCGGGAATCAGGATGTCATTTGGATTTGTTGCTGTGAAAGCAGGTGGTGTGGTAGTTAGACAAACCATTTTAATGTTGCAGCTGTGATCCCCCAAAGACTTTTAGCTGTGAAAGTGTTTTGACTAAAGTACACAGAGGCCTTATTTGCCCCTGGTTCATGTCTCCTGTTTGAGCTCCAAACCTGCTAATGAATCTCATACATCTATATGTGCTGAGACACTAACTACACTGCATGATTTAGTGTTGTGCACTTCCTCACAATGTGGAGAACTTTCTTAGCAGCCAGCCAGTGGTTAAGTTGGTGGTTACATGGTGCCATCCTAGCATGAGGCACCAGATGGGACTCAGATCTGGCTGTCTTCCTCCCAGACTCAAGTGCTAGCTGACTGCCCATAATGAGCTGAGCTAACAGACTGTGCAGCTGGGCTCCTCCTCTGCAATAATTAGCTCCCTGAAAGCAATTACTAATAACTATACTTTTAAAAGCTCATTACAACTATGAGAAAGACAGTTTGACCATTGAGCTGGCCTATCTGTGTTTGCTGAACATTTCCAAATTCATGTTACTGACACTTAAATTACATGTCCAGTTCAGAAACTGACTCTTCGTTTTTTTTTTGGGGGGGGGGGGTTTGCTGTGCAGACAATGTAACGACAGTACCTGCTTTCAGAAACGTCCCAAAAACGTGGCTTGTTTATGAGAGCTCATCAAGAACAGAACAGTAACATTCAGTGAGGAACATTGGCTTCAAACTCAGTCGAGGAGCTCGTTCTCGTGGGTTGAATAATGTGTGCTGGGCAGTGAGTCAGAGTTGTTGAAGAGGAGGAGAGTGGAGAAAGGTTGCATCCCAGTCATGGTGTTGCTCTACATTCAGTCTGCAGGGTGACCAGGGGCCAGTGCTACTGTATGGGCTGTAGGCAGCGGTGAATCACAGACCTGTTGCAACTGTGTAGTGGCACAGATTCTTCTCTAAAAACAAGCTCGCAGACCTTCTCCCATATACTCCCCTCTAGTTTGATCTTTTAGTCCGTCCTCTCCACATGTACTAAAAAGACATTTTATGCCCATTGTTATGACAACAACAAATTAGTAATACCACAGTCATGAAAAGAAGATTGAGCGCTTCAGGCTTGTGCCACTGCAGCAGCTTTCTGCTTCAAATGTGGTTTTCCAGCTCCATGGTTTCCTGCTAAACACCACAGGCTTTGAAGATTAGGGAAGGTTAACCCGTGCCGATCTGTAAATGCAGCCTCATCCCTACAATGTCTGCTTGATACTACTATGCCATACATTTCATTTTTGGAGGTGCAATATAAGCCTTCTGCATTTGCACTGGCTAGCACTATTTGTGCATTTGAATATCTGGATGCACTTGGATATATTTTAAGAGACTGTTTTGAAATTATTTTCTGAGAAGCGATTAGAGCAAGTTGTTCACTGTTTTCTCACAGGTTTAACTGCCAGCTTGAAAATGCTGCAAGTGAGGCCGGAGATTCTCATCTTTGTGGAGTGATGATCAGTGCACCAACAAACTGCAAGGAATACATAAACAAAAACAACAACCTTTTGTTACATCAGTTATTAAAGTTGCTGCTGAAACGGTTTAAAAAATGCTATTGGCAATTATACTGTTGGCCTGCAGTTCCCGAGTAACCATTCACAGGAAGATATGTTATCCAGTGGAATGCATTGCAATAGAAAGAGTCACAATTAGCCTTTAATCATTAATTGGTTGGTATTATTCCTCAGCCCTCCTATGACACAGCTGTTGCATGGTGCCTGTCCTACATAACAAGGTGGGTTAAATATGGCACTAAAAACACATTCACTAGGGCCACCTGGATCATTTGGCACTGATGTATTACCAAAGTGTGGGGGTCGAGTCAACAGAATATCACAATCTATAAAAGTAAGCTGAGCACTTGGGAAAGCACTTGAAAAATCCAGTCCGTCATTATATCACAAATCCAAACGACAAAGAGGATCAGTGTGGGCTTCTAAAGGAGGCTTTTGGGAAAATGACACTTGAGGATGTGGAGCCGTAGCACTCTCCCTCTCATCACAGCTCACATTAGAATTGACAGATCTATGTTCTGCAGAGAGTTCAGTGCTTTCTGACTTTGCACAGGTGTCTCTCATTTCCTCCGTACCACCTAGCACCAATTTACTGGGCCTCCACAAACAGGTAAACACACATTAAAATTGACACAAACAGATGTGAGAGCACAGTCCCCCTGTCAAACTTTTAACTGTTTATATAATGAATATAGTTCCCATATTCTAGACGACTTGCTCCATGTTGATGAATCACATTATTCAGTTAGTGGACATAATACTTCTATATATATAATACATACTAACATCATCTCTCTGTCCATCTGTCACATTCTCTGTCTTTCCCACAGTTTCTTTTCGTTAATATTCTGTTTTGTTCTGCCTGAAAAGTCTTCTCAGTACTGTAATATGTGATCCAGCTGAATAAGCGCCAGAAAGAAGCAGCAAGCTTCCTTCACCCCTTCCTGCCCTTGGCAAAACCTGCTGTTACCATAGAGATACTTTCCTCCAACCACAGTCTTCATCTTGTCATACTTTCTCAAACTGACTTAGTAATTCCTGCTTTCTTTCTGGACTGAATCTCAGCTACCACAGAACCGTACGGAGGTGGAAGCTTAAAGCGAGTCATCTGGAGCATCCCTGCAAAACAGTCATTTACATAAACTTTGACTCAAAACTTCTAAAATGCTGGTACAGATGAATCAGATTTCAGAAAAAGGACAATGTGTAGTCCTCTCAGAGACCATATCCATACAGTGCAGAGTTTAAACGCCACCCCAGGGAGTGATAGCCATCTCTATGAGTGCATGCTACAGAGAGATGGGCAAACAAAGACAGCATTTCAGAGTCGTGACCAAGAATAGCACTCACTCCTGACAGACAAGATCCAGCTGCTGCATAAGCTCGGTGCTACCAACGCTGCCTCCCCTCATCCCTCCATCAAGCATCAGCTGTAGAGTCCATCAGTCAGTCAGCTAATAGTTCAGCATGCTGAGACAGAGGAAACAACAATGCACTGTGGAGCTGCAGAGCAAAAACTGATTCCATTATTACCCTGGCCAAGTCTTCATCCTCAGCCTCCTCCTGATCTGTGATGGGAGCAGCACTCTAAGTAAAAACAGCAAAGCACTTACTCGGAGGCTGCTACAGCTGATGAAGCTCCTCAGACGCGGCACCACCTCGTCCAGTAAGCCCGTTCATGTGGGGTCTCCCTCGGAAGCCGCCAGCCAGAGTGAGCGCTTCGCTGGTTCATCAGATTCGGGGATGTCATCCTCACTGGGGAGAGAGAGAGACGCTGTGGCAGGGCAGAGAGCTGAGAGGCAGCGAGAGAGCTGGAGATGACTGCTCACAGAGAGAGAGAGAGCGGAGGAGAGAGGGAGGGAGTGGAGGACTACAGAAAAATGGCATTGTGGAGTAATGCAGCAGCCCGGTGATCACATACTGTGGAGAGAGAGGGGAAGCTCTCACCCCCCTCTCTTTCTCTCTCTCTCTCTCTTCTCACCCTTACCACCCCCCAGCTCTCTCTACCTGTGCCCGTACTGCAGCAGCCCTCACTAATCTCACGCATGTATGCAGCCTGACACACTGCATCAACTGTCTGCCTCCAGCAGTTACTAAGGACTCTTTAAATTGTGCAGCTCATTAGTGACTAAAGTGGCAACATTTCTTCATTTTATCGCAGTGCAATAACAGTAACAGTAAAAGTATGTCTGATTTATAACATACAGTTGCATTCCTGTAAAAAAAAAATATATTTACACTGTTTTCAGATACAGGCAGGAGTTAGGAATCTTTGACATCATCACACTTTTGAAATCAAAAGAATTTCACTTCAGGTTTATTCTTTTTTTTCATTATGCTTTCAGATAAAGTTCAGCAAGACTTAGGGTTAGGTTTAGTGGAGCTCTCTAACAATATACCATAATCCTGTACAGTCAAAATGTCACTTACACAGCATCTTTGATTCTGCATTTCTGTAATTACATGCAGTTAACAGTGCATTGATGTTAAACTACACACATAGTGCACTGTATCAGAATAATCTGACAGCAATATGAAAGAGTACTGTGAGAATATACAGACAACAATACACAGATAAAAATGAAAGAAAGTACATCAAAGTACTACCAGAGTAAACAGTAATACAGTACATGTCATGTCACAACCTAACAAGGTCCCCAGTGTCTGTCACATTGGTTTAGCTTCACCTCAATTTTCTTGTTTTTATGCTAGTGTAAGCCAAGTGACACGTCACTGTGATACTGACTTGCAAACTATACACACACAGTGACAGATTACACACACAGTAACAGATGGCAGAACCTAACCTGGCAAGCGGCACTACATCAGCGCAGCAGAAGGGACAAAATGCCCACCATCTCCATCTCACACTCACTACTGTCAAGAGTTGACTGAATTTGTCTCTCTTTGAATCCAGTTCATTAATAATGTTTTTTTTGTTTGTTTTTGTCCTCTCTCTGTTGCTTTGAGCTCCTTTGATTCAGACAAGCAGATTTGCAACTGCGACCAGAGGAGACGCCTGTGTCTGGACAAACACATATCCAGGAAGAGCCCTCAATTAAAGACTTCCCCACATAGACCCAGGATGAGGTCATCACCTGCCACAGAAACAGAGTAAACAGTAAAGCCTTTCAAAGTGCTGTCTAATATCTGCGCAAGAGAGATGCACAGAATTCAAAGAGATTCTTCCTTATAAATCTTTAAATATATGAGAAAAATATGTGGAATAATCAATAAACAGAAGCTACTTTTAGCTTATTACATAACGCAGTGTGTTGTTAGAAGTTTTAGCCTGGCAATTTTTCAAACCTTCACAGATACTGTACACCCCGTTTCATAGTGGGAAACAACATAACTGTGCTTCTATTTACAGGTTTACTAATTACAGGTTACTCCACCCTAAAATGAAAATAATCCCATTAAATCTATTTTAATCTTTTTCTTATATCACATTAGGTAAACTTAGTATTGATAAGTGACACGCGAAGGCATAATTTAAAGCAGTTCATATTTAATCTAACATCTTGAGGAAACGGGTTGCATTTACACTGATTTTGAAGCAGAGGCATCATACTGATGTTACCTAGCAACAAGGTATTGTATTTCTCTAAGGGCAATCCCAGCTTAATTCTGAACTGAGGATGGAAAATTACGATCCTTTTCACTGGATGTGTTCACTAGGATGTCATGCTAATATAATGTTGTGTAATAAATAAATCACTTGAGATTCTGTTGCCAATTACAATCTTTCTGTAGAGTGCAAGAAGAGTATTGTTTATTTTACAGTGTTTTTTGCTGCTCCTAAGTACTGGTAAAGAAGAAAAAGAATATAAAAAAATTCTATCCTCAGGGGAAAATTTCAATGATCAGACAGATGAGTACCTCCTCAGGTGCCACAGGCTTTCCAAGTCATCTCCAACAAGCACCAGTGTAAAAACACTGCCTCCCACTGGAAAAACAGTGACATAGCTACCTATCTATATCTTTGGGTCTGTCATGTTGGTATGAGGTTAAGGCTATCAGAGACAAATACTGTAATCTAGAGGTTTGAAGAGCCTGATTTTGTTACATAACAGGCAGCCTTACCTTGTGTTAGTTGGCAAAAAGGGAAAGTCAGGCATGTATGACTAAGGGCTGATGTTACATAAGCACCGCACACTAAGTACCAAGAAGACGACGCTCTATACTAGATACTCACAGATACTCACACATACTCACTAGATACTGTCACTATCAGAGAAGCTGAGTTTACTGTCTGAGGGAATTTGAGGCTGCTTACTCATTTGGTAAATTACACAACTACCACAAGACAATGTAGGAAGGGGATGGGATGTTGCCACACACAAAGCTTTCAATGGTGTTGACAATCAGTCATCTTGATGTTCTCTCAGGGGAGAAATGTCTTTGTGATTGGTTGTTAATACTGAAAATGAGTGACTGGGGGATTGAAGATATTTAAAAAGACTACATCAAAACTAATCTTTTACCCAGAGTAAAGCTAATGATTCCTAAAATATATAGTTTTATGTTTTATGGCACCGATCATCACAATCCATCAACCCTTAAATACTTCTTAGATCAGATCTGTGCAGTTCCTTTAAACTGAGAGTGCGCTGCTGATTATTTATCCATCATTTTGGGGGTCGAGACTGTAATATCATGTTTTTTCTGCAGAGGGAGCCATCGTCTATAATACAGAGAACCGAGTTGGTCATGTTTATCTCCATCCGAAGGGGTGATGCAATGTGGAAAACCAGATGTGATGTCTCATGAAAACAAAAAAACAAAAAGTGACATAAAATCACTGTGATCAATAAGTTGCGAACATTAAACATTATCAAATTTTAGGCTCTCTGATTAGATTTGTATTGTATTTAACTGTGTGGGTCAACCTAGTCTGTTTCTGCTGCGTTATAACATTAATTACCTTTAATCATATATTTTGTAGGAGGATTTTTAATAGTAATTGTAAAGGTAACTCACATTGCTGACTGATCAGGCTGTAGTACAGTGTATAACTCTTGTTATACCACCAAGGTGCTTGTTGTTTTTTGTTGTATTTGCCATCAACTCAACTCCAGCAGCATTATACTAATAAGGATAATGTGGGCTGCTAAATGAATTCAGCTTAGCGGCTTTATCAAAGCAGTGAGGTTTTGATGTGCTTTGAGGAAACCACCCGTGATCTACAGTGTGGCCCCCTCAGCCCCTGAAGCTGGGCGACAGTGGGCCAGCAGGCTGTGACCCACTTCTTTTGTCCCTTCACTTTATCAGCTCAAGAGGCTTTGTTTGTGATCATTCATCACCAAGGCCCCGCCCCCATCGTCCTGACCTCATCTCTACCACTTCATCCCCCCGCTCATACACACAGATACAAACATACAGCTGTATCTGAGAGGGCTGTTATTGAGTATGTTAATTCCTTAACCTTTAACCTCAACTCACACTAACCTAAACCTAATCCCAACCCTTAATTTATGACCTGGTCCTTAAATAGCCTCTGAGGTAGATAGCAAGCCCCCCACTTTTCTCCCTCTGTGAAAAATAAGATGCCTTCATCTCTAGGGAACAAAAACAACTTGGGAAAATATCTTTAAAGTAAACTTCATCCACAGAGCCTCAAATGAACCTGTGTACAGCTTATAGCGAAATCACCATTACATCTGTTTAACAATTTTACATAATGAATTAATCCCATTCGATTCTGTCAGAAAATATAAACAAACCATACTTCCAAAAGTATACACAACACAGAAAGTAAAGCAAAGGTCCTGCATGCATACGTTGTTTAATTAAAATGCATATGCATTATTCAGATAGTTATGGTGTTAAATGTATATATTTTTACTGGATGATTTTTCTGATGGACTATACTGTATATGCTGTTTTAATGATGGAGCTGGTAAAAGTTTAATCACTTAAAATGCTATCAGGTAGTTTAATGTACACCAGTTTACTCTAAAGCACCAGATCATAAAATTCAAATCTGCAGAGTAGCTGGTAATTACAGCTATCACATAAAATTGGTGGAGGAAAACATCCAGTATAAACCTCGACCTATTTTGAAACTGTACTGAGTTACAGGTCTGTACTGACAGAACAGTTCCCACCTCTGAGGACCCTCTGTTTGTATTTGGAGGACAGAAAATGGCACAAAACAAGCAGTGTCAGGCATCAAATGGTATTAAATGAATGGGTGACGCAGTAGGGTTGGCTCTTTGAGTTGAACACCTCACATCTAACTCACTCACACAACCACAACAACAAAGTGCCCCACCTTCAGAGCACTTCACCGTTTCTGTTCAGACTGGACACAGTAATATTCAGTGCCACATAAAGCTTGTGGTGTGTAACAGCCACAATTAAATGATCTACATTTGTACAATTGCTCATGATGACCACCTGTGTTACATTTTTTATTTAAAACAGATATAGTCTAACACTCATAATAACTGATTTATTCTATAACATTTCTATTCAAGTATTATTGACTGAAAATGGAATTTAATGCCCTTACTGACTATGACACTCATACTTGCTGTATATTTTCGACATTTTGAACGAATTATTCACACTTGTACCTGCAGCAGTTTATCCGGGCCATGCTAACGTCTCTGTGTGTTTGAGTTACATGAAGTGATCTGAGTGATCTGTGTTTGTTTGACACGCCGCAGCGGGCACATGTTGCTGATGTGACTGATCTGCTCTGTCTGTCTGCTGCGTCGCGTTGTGTCTTCACGTGCTCATCAGTGTGTGTCACAGGTGTGTGTGTGCGAGCAGCACCAAAATATGGCGCTATCATTTTCAGCCAATCGGCGCGCCGTTTGTAACAGGTTGCGGCTGACATCACTACCGTGGCGGGAACGCGCACCGGAGACGGTGAGCGGGCGTCGGGGCCGCGCTCATCTGTTTGGCTGGCAGATGCCTCCGGTAGCTCGGGCCGAGCGTTATGGGGGAGTCGGGACGCGCAGCCGGGCTGGAGCCTGACACACACACCGCTCGGCGCTCGCCCAGGAGGTTCATCCCGGGATAAAAACAGCGAGAGAGTCCTGAGAGGAGCCGCGGAGGACGCGCTGTTCGCCGGGATTCAATCAGTGCCACAGAGTCGGCCGGTAGCTTAACGAGGAGACACACAGGGGGGGCGCGTGGAGACCGGGAGGACAGGACTCTGCGATCTGCCTGGATCCTGAGCGGACTCCGCAGACCGATGGATGAACTGTCGCTTTCAGTCCGGTCCGGTCCGCCCAGCCCTGTCAGAGCAGGGGGGCTCCCCCCGGAGTGAAGCAGCCTCCTCTCATCTGTCGGCCGCTGCGCCGCCGGGCGGCGATGTCCGCTTTCTGCCTCGACCTGCAGACGTCCTCCGGGGTTTCAGCACCACTGGAGCTGGACAGCGACTGCATGGAGCCCCGGGCCGGCCCCGCGCAGGAGCCCGGCGGCTGTCAGGCTCAGCCGCTGCGGCGCGCCGGCTCCGGAGGCCTCGGCATGGCCTTGGAGGAGGAGCTGGCCATGCTGACCGGGGAGCGGGACGACGAGGAGGACGTGTCCGACGTGGAGGCGCCCGCGGTGGGACACAACGCGGAGCTGCTGTCGCTCTTCCGACAGAAGGAGAAAGACTTGGTTTTAGCTGCTAAACTCGGCAAAGCGCTGCTGGAGAGAAACCAAGACTTGACCAAGCAATATGAGAAAATGCACAAAGATCTCAACGAGAAATTAGAGGTAAAGTACGAGGGGGAGAGGTGATCAGGTTTGAATGCTGCTCCTGAGCTGGCTCTGGTTTGTTCTCACAACAACACACACCCTCAGTCAGGTCTGTGCCTCCACACTGTAAACAAAGTCAGGATCATAACAAACACCAGCTGCAGAGCTCAGGCTTTCACCAGGAGTCTCTCTCTCATGGAGGCACATGATCTTTATTTGATGTGCTGTAAGCCAAGTTTCATGGAGCAAACTAAAACACGCTGCTCCTTCTGATAGTTTCTGTGTCTTTACAGCTGAGCCAAATGAAGGTGTGGAGCTCTGTCACAGGCCATCATGTGTAGAACCAGTGTTGTCCGGCTGAGCTTTTGTTTCTGTTGTTTTCAAAATCCTTCACACGAACCAACACGTGGCCTGAGAAAGACCACAAAGACTAATCCTGCGGCCTGCTGTATCTGCTGTACATCTGTTCAGTCCTTTGATCCATATTCATCCTGTGCTGCAGCTCAGGGAAATAAGCCGCCTCTTAATATCAAACTCTTGTCATCACTGATGTTGTTGCATTTCCTTGATGCTGTTTTTTTGGTGGTTCGCTTTGATCCCTCCCTTTGTTTTGGTCATCCGCTCGGAGATGAAAATAGTGGATGCCAGCTGCTTCAGCCTTGGACTTTACTCTAACAGCAACCCCCATCCAAACTCTGGCAGACGCTGGTGGTGCAGTGCATCTGTCACTGTTCATTGTCATCTAGAGAATTGACAGAAGCTACTGATTAGCTGAACCATCAGTCCAGGAGCGAGACTCTCACTGTTTATTAGTACATTTCACTCTATCTCATACAACGATGCTTTAGATTTAGGCTCTTATTTGCTGTTATTGTAATTTTGTTGCACTTTATATGTCGTGTTTTGAAACAGAACTCCACTTTTTGGTTTAGAGCAACACAGTCAAACTTTTTTCATTCTGTACAACATATATTGTCATGTTTATGATAGATGTGTAGACATGACTGAGTAATATCAGCAACAAAAGTTTAGTGTGGGGATTTGAGCCCCTGAAAAAAACTTGATTGTAACTTTACTGTTGTACGATAACATGAGGGGATCAAGTGTCCTTCCTGGAGTTCCAATGCTTTGAATATTTCTGAGGACTGAGCACAACTCTCCCAGTCTGCTGAAACATCAGCCTTTTTGTGAAGTCTCTGACTTTGTCACACCCTCAGTGATTAAACGGCTGCTTTGTCCTGTAAAAATAGAGCAAACCTGTGCATCAAACTCAGATGAAGGTTAACCACATTACCCTCTCTCCCCCTGTCCACACGCAGCACTTGGAGCAGGAGAAGCATGAGCTGCGTCGGCGCCTGGAGAGTCGAGAAGGGGAGTGGGAGGGCCGCGTGGCCGAGCTGGAGACGGACGTCCAGCAGCTGCAGGGCGAGCTGGAGCGCCACCAGGTCCAGCTGAGAGAGGCCGACAGAGACAAGAGCAAGGCCATCAGCGAGCTTTCAGAACAGAACCATAGACTGCTGGAGCAACTCAGTAGGGTGAGGGGCAGTGTCCGCATGTGTGTGTGTGTGTGTGTGTGTGTGTGTGTATGTGTGCGCTTCAGATGTGCTGCTTCAGGCAGGCAGGGCCAATCTGCATTGAAGATTTAATTAGCCTGGGCTTTGAGTCACTGTGTCACATGGTGTCAGTGCAGCTTTAAATGCCCTTCCACCCTACCAAGCAGCATTTCTTACTGAAATGCCTGTGTGTGTGTGTGTGTGTGTGTGTGTGTGTGTGTATACAGTATGTGTCTCTCGCTGGCCTCGGGGCCACTCAGTCCAGTTCAAGTCTGCCTGGCTGACATGACATAAGATGCTCAGCCAAGTGAGGATTCATCGCCGCTCGGGGGGGGATTTACCTTCATTCAGCCTGTCTCTGTCTACCTTCACCTGAATTATGCCAACTCATCAATATAAAACTCAAGCTTCCGGGTCTTATGTTGAATAATTTAGAATGATTGGACTGCACAGTTATGCAATAGCACTCTGCATATTGACAGGTTATTTGAGAGCAGTTGTTATGACAGGTGGAGTTCCCATATGAAAACATTCAGTTTGATGGACAGACAGATACATACATACATATCGCAGCGCTCAGAGTTGGCATTCAGACTTGTGGCTGTATACTTGTTGATGTGATGTACTGTAAATCAGGAGAAACTGAGATTGGCAGTAGATGCTGATTGATAGAGCTGTGAGTGCTAGAGTTTGTAGCCTCAGCTGATTAATCCCTGCTAAGGAGCTCAGCGCAGCAACTCAGTCTGCCCCATCTACACCAAAACAAGGACACTGTGTCCATACAGAGTGGATTCTTTTGATGAGAGCGCTGTTGTGTTGTTGAACTCTTTTGTACTCTCTGAGACTATATTTTGTATTGTTGAAGGACTGGCCAGAATTAGACTTGATAATCTTGTTCATCTGTCCACATCCTGTCACTGCATGTCATTTCTATGCAGGCTTTCTCGCTTTATGTCATATTCCGCAAAACAGAAAGATACGTATCACTCCAACAAACTTAGATACTGATATGTCACAGCTTACTTTCCAAGAGAAAGACTGCGTCATGCTGCCCTGCCTGTCAGAGGGATATACAGTATAAACACCTGTAAAACCATTAGTCATAATTGATTAACAACTTAAGCGACACAAACAGAGGTATCAGATTGTTGTCAGCTGTTAGGTACGCTGGCAGCAGGTGCCGAGGTTGCAATTCAGGATGCCCCATAGTGGTGTACACCAAGGCTGACAAGCCAGGTTTCGGTAACCCCGTCAGCAGTGCTGTCTATGGCGACGGCTCCACTGCTGTGTGTTGTTTCCCTTCCTGGGAGAAGATGTGATCCGCCGCCAGGCACATGCTGCTCAGGGAGGAGTACATTGTGTGCAGCTGATTTTAACCCCCAACCTGCTGCTGTGCAGAGCAGCTCTCCTCCTTATTATGATCAGATTAAATCAGCCCCCTGCCCCATTTTGCCCCAACATCATCATCACATCACAATCATGGACTGTTCTGGCTCCGTCGCTATGGATCTAAGCAAGAGCAGGCACTTAGCATAATTAAACTGCATTTAATTTAATTGAAACTCGGGTGTGGGAATCTATACACATATTCCCTGAAAGTGGTCTGAATTGTGTTTTGGGGGGAGCATATCTTATGGTGTTAGTGACTCAGTGAAATTTATGAGACCTAATTGACTGCATTGATCCAGATCTCATGATTTAGTGAGTTGGGCAGACAGAGGGAGACCTGCTGGGTAATAGAATAAACGAGGTCAGCCACAGTGCTCGCTTCCTCTCTCATTTTATCCGTCTTTCTCTTTGTCTGTCTTGCTTTCTTCTCTCTCTCTGTCTGTGCTCATTACTAAGCAATGGGCTGTGACTAAGTAATGTTAACTGTTTACAGCTCAGAGTGAATGGAGGGAACGTAAAGCTCCCCTCAGGAAACCATACCATACTGAGGCCACAGGAGGCCTGCTATTTTCATCTGGCCTCTGTGTTTCTCATGATAGTTAACTGTTTGACTGGAACAGTCTCATTAGGATCTGAATTGGCCTCCTGTAACAACAGGCACATCTTGTGTACACAGTAAAATATTGTGCGCATCATAGTTACAGAGGACAAACAGTAACTTTTTCATCAATGGACAAACAATAAAATGAATATTTTGATTAATAAATCAGAAATGAATCTAGTATAAATGTAGAAACATTTATGTCTTTATTCCCCTGTTAATTAGCCACATTTTTTATTTGTTCAGTTTTTTTGCATCAAATTATTTATGTATTGAATTCAAATATTATGAACTGAATGTTCCAATCAAGTATTTATATATTCAATTATTTATTTCCCTTTTAACTTATTTCATCATTTATGTATGAATGTGTTTAGTTTGTATGTATGTTTTTTTGTCCTCCTTGTATACCTGCCAGCTTTTCAGAGGGTGATTTCTGAATCAAACCTTGTAGCCAAAGATTAGATTTATATCAACAGCACATCGCCCTCCTGACAACTCAGGAACTGGTCCTTAACAGAGCCTTTGATTGGCTGCAGTGGAATGACCTTGAGAAGGCAGGGCACTCCATAGGAAGTGATGTAAGTCATGGGGTAAAGCACAGCACTGAGGGGATTAGGCTATAATCCACGCTAATAGGCTTTCCATATGCATTCAGTCAGGAACCAAAACAAGCCCAGTCCGTACTCTACTTAATTAACAACAGCAGGTAACTTGGATATTAGGGCAAAGAAGATCTAAAAAATATTGTCTGCAGCTCATCTTATCCTGCGCTGACACAAACCCCCCTGTGGCTGTTCCTCTGTGGGCGTGGGTGTGAGTGAGTGGAGTTTCCAATGCTGGGTGATAAAACTATACATTCAATACGCCCAGAGAAAATAGGTTCGCATCGATCCAAGAGTGGAGCCTGGGAGGTGTGTGCCGGTCTATAAGGGTCTTGAGTGTGAGAACAGCCAGTCGTCCCTGGCCTAATCTGATCAGAGTGAACCAACAGGAAGGGGACCTTTCTCTAATTACATTACCGCACATGCTCAGACAAGGCTGTGGATGCACCGACTCCAGCATCTGCATGTTTTACAGCCATGATCAGTTCAACCTCC
>JBAJHX010000076.1:3347699-3392405 GCA_037176925.1 Amniataba percoides | reverse complement strand
TGAAGGGAAATGTTTTCAACAAATGAGAAATTTTCTTTTGGTGATGTTCACCTTTCACTGACCATGCTGAAAGCATTTCCAGGAAGTGTTGGTTCTGTCAGGGCAGTGGCAGGATTTCTCTCAAACTTTATCTTTTGCTCTCTTTCTGTAATCTTTATCTTTATGTCTCTCCTCACCCATTCCTCCTCCCTCACCCTCCTTCCGTCTTGGTTGGAGCAGCAAGGGCTAGAAGTGAGTGGTTACCGACCGCTGTCTCTCGGCCAGGCTGCATGCTGCATGTAACGCACAGTGCAACAATCGAAACAAGGATTGCAACATTGTTTCGCTTTGAATTTGCAATTGTTTCTCCTGCTTCTCCAATCAAATGAGCTGATGATGGGGCAAAGTGCTGTAATTTACTACTGAATTCCAAGCTGTGTGAAATACTAGACTCTCTTTTGACCTTATATAACCATTTAATGTTAAAGGGAACAGAAGCCAAAAATGTATTTCTTCATTATTATCTTTCAGTGTGAATGAATAATCTTTATTCACAACCTTATGGCAATCCCTGTTTCCTGAGATCAAGCATGAAAAACATGCTTGGTTATTGGAGCATGAGATGTGTTGTGCTGTCAGTTGTGTCATGTACGATATCAGCTGGATGTGTCATGAACAAAGCTACGGTTAGAGCATAAAAAACAATTTAGATTTCCCCCGTAGCTCCTCTTCAAAGACAGCCAGAAAACACCCAGACTGCAGAGCCTGCGCTATAATTGGGAGAAAAGGCTACCGCTCTATATTTAGCAGAGATACTGCAATGTCTGGGTGCTCCCACTTTTCTAACACTTTGCCTTTATACGACATTTTGCTGATGACTAAATGGCTTTTTGCCCTATTTGTGTAAAGGCAGTGACTATAACAGCCCCCAAAATATCCAGGACCTGGCAATGCGGATGCTCCTATGGTAGTGAAAACAACCGATCCACATGTAAGCTCTTGCTGTGAAGTAGGTTGCCAGATGTAGGTCAAAAGCAGGAGGGATAAAATGAACAAGCGCTGATGTTTGTTTAATGAAGGTACTCAGGCAGCTACAAGGGGGGAACAATTCCCGAGGATTATGCTGCGTCGCCGCGATGCCAGCCTTCAGCAGAAGGCCGTTCCACATGCATGGTAAGGAGTAAGCTGATACCAAGCTTGGTGGAGACGCTGACATATCACCAAGAAATTCCTGAAGAGGAGGGTGGCAACTTACGCCCACGCCCGTGCTAGGCAACACACATTCTTAAAGCCAGTGGGAGTACTTTTTAATCTTGTGTAAGCCTCGGAGTAGAAAAACAACAAAATTTAGCCTTTAATCAGGTTCATGGCTGCCCTTCTGTCCGCTGTTGACCAAGAAACCTCAACAATCCTCAGTTTCTCCAACTAATGCCCCTTTTCCCACAGCAGAGGAACTAACTGGTGCTGTTTGACTTGTTAGATTAAGATGCTGTCGGAGAGGAAGATGGAACTGGAGCGGCGGATGCACGCCATGCTGGAGGAGAACGAGCTCCTGCAGAACACGGTGGACGACCTCAGAGAGAGGACGCTGGTGTTGGAGAGGCAGTGTCACGAGAAGGACCTGCAGGTACAGACACATGAAGGGAGGGCCGCTAGTTGTTGAATGTTTAAGGACTAGCTGCTGCATCTGGAGATAATACAAAGCTGTTTTTGTGTGTACATGCTACAGGTTGTCTTTGAAATAGTCAGCTGCCTGGACGTTCCTCTACAGGTGCTCGCTGAATACTCTGCTCTGTTAAAGTCCTGCTCTCTGTTGTGTGCAGTTACGGCAGAGCCAGCTGGAGCTCCAGGAAGTTCAGGTGTCTCACAGACAGCTGACTGCTCGTCTGGAGGAGCTGACGGAGGAGCACAGCCTCCAGAGCCTCACCCCGCACCCGTCCAGCCTGCTGTGTGAGATAGAGCAGAGCATGGAGCAGGAGGAGCAGGAGCAGGAGAGGGAGCAGGTAGCTACAGCCCGGTTGTGTTTGGTTGGAATAAAAGACAAATCGCTGTGCTTTTCTAACCCCTCCCTCCGTCTGTTTAGCTGCGTCTTCAGCTATGGGAGGCCTACTGTGAAGTTCGCTCGCTCTGCTCCCATCTCCGAGGAAACGACGTCACGGACTCGGCTCTGTCTACTGACTCTTCCATGGACGAGTCCTCGGAGACGTCTTCAGCCAAGGATGTGCCTACAGGGAGCCTCCACACCAGCCTGCTCGAGCTACGGAGGCTAACACAGAATCTGCTGGATGGCAATGAGTCCACGGTAATGAACAACACACTGGCAGCTAGTCTACACTGTCAGCCGAGCCTCTGTTTGAAAAAGTGAGGAAATGTGTCATTTTAGGACTTTAATAATCTCCCAAGAATTTCCTTGGTTGAACAGTGTAATTTGGTATTGTAGTAGAGAAAATAGAGACAAATCTAGACACTATAGTAAACACCCACTCACTTATCTTTGTATCTCTGGTTTTTAAGACGACACCAGGAAATTATATGGTGGTACCAGCTGTGTATATTGTGCCTCAATTAACCTCGTTTTGCAAATGAAATGGATGGATTGAATGGATTGAACAGGTTCTGCAGTGAGCTGTTCACCCGCTTGTTTTCATTGTTGCACTGCAGCCAGGAAAATGATTCATAATGGAGACTCAGTAAGCCCCTTACAAGTAAAGTCTAGCAAGACTGTGCACTGTTATATTAATCACTTAGCTAAAGGAGAACCTGACCTGAGATCCTGTGGCTCAAACTGCCCCACCTGCTGTCTCTGATGTGCTGTTCCATTTATCTTTGGATACTTTATTATGTTAAATATATTAAAAATCATACATCAGTGACAGTTTTATAATGACAGTAGTAATACCAGCAACAAAACATCAAAGAACTGTTGGCTCAGGGTGAGCTGCTCAGTCAGCAGTGTCAGTCATTTGGTCTACAAAACTCATTCTCAACTTGTAGTTACGGGTTTTTCTTTCTTTCTCTAACACTTTTTATGTTTTCTTCTTTTTAGAAGGAAAAAAAGCCCCATATGTCCACCCCCTGCTGTTTGTTAGAGGCATTTCAGTGCTGTGAAAGTGTGGACTTTAGTAAAACTAATAAGGGCAAATAACATGTTTTAACACAATTTTGGTTTAGATGCATTCTAACTAGTTTAACAAGTGATGCCAAAGTCACTTAAACTGATGCAAATGTCACTGAAACTATAATGGACGTTATTTCTGAATTCCATTGTAAATGCCAGACTTGAACTTTATGATGAACAATTTTCTAAACTTTTGTACATTTCAAAAAATGTCCTCAAGCTGAATGGCCATGATGCCTTCAGTAATTCAGGAGTTAGTAACCAGTTACTAGGAACTGCTAATATCCTAATGATGGAAAATGCGTGTTAACTAAAGTAAATATACATTGTTTTGGTTAGATTCTTCAGTCTACATATTAGTCGATTTGTATTGCTGTCTGTAGACACATTTTACATTGTTGCACATTCGTCTGACCTGCTGTGCACTGGCTGAAAGACTCCATAGGTTACAGAGCAATTATTTGCTCCGGGAAGTTGACAATGAAGTTACGGTTACATAACGTTTCCTGTCTAGAAAATTTGTTGCAAAGTTGATGGTCTTGCAAAGTTTAAAGCGTTTTAAAGACAGCTAACTTAATAACACTGACAGGATGGAGCCTCTGCAGGCCTGTTTCCCAACAATAAACTGTGGGTGGTAACAGCACGTACAGGGTGCGGGTGTGTTGTGAAGTGGTGTGCCTTGTATATTGAAAGGGCTCGCGGCGCAGTGATGAGGAGGCCCTGGAGGAGCAGGTGAGGAAGCTGGGAGAGGAACTGAGGGAAGTCAGAGATCTGTACGAAGCTGAGCAGGACAAAACGCGCAATGGTGAAGAGGAGCTGCTACAGCTGCACAATCAGGTACTGGCTTCAATAACATGACTGTACCCACACACACACACACACATCCTTATACGTGCACATCAACGAAACATGCAGTTCGAGATCCAGCGACACACAGGGAGGTTAAAGTGTGAGCAGAAGGAAGAAATCTTCTCAGCTCTACAGCTGAGCATGTGAAAAGAAAAGTGTCAGCCCTGATTAATTCAAGATCACACCCAGCCTTTCTTGGTGGGATAACATCACATTAAGGAGTGCTCATGTCTAAGAATAACTTTGAAGTGGCCCAGTGATGCAGATGTAGTCCTCACCAGTTTTTGTGTCACTGTGTACTTGATGTTGTTTGTAATATAGGACACGGCTTCAACCTTGTCGTCTTCCTGCCAGGACTGCTTAATCCCTCCTGTGGGTTTGAAATGCCAACGTACATGATTTACACACACAAACACACACACACACACGGGTCAATTTTCTCCTGACGAACTGGGTCAACTTAACATCAGTCTTGCACTTGAGCAGCCTCTCCTGCATACCGTTGACATCAGAGACTTAAAGCAATGTTGAATTCATGAGGCCTGCGTCTCACACTCCTGTGTCATTCTCCCTTGTGACCTCTAGATGGCGCTGCTCTCTGTGGAGATGTGCTCTCTCAGGGAGGAGAACGAGCGGATGAAGACGATGGCTGAGATTCGAGAACCCAGCGAGCAGCTCCAGAGTGCTATCAGAGACAGAGACGACGCCATAGCCAAGTAGGATCACATCACATCTCACAACTAAACGTTCGTCATCAGTGTAACGTCATGTTTAAAGGATCACTCCAGTTTAGCACAACTTGGGTCTTTATTAAATCATGTTAACACTGCACTCAGCAAGTGAGATCTGACTACATGGCTGCATCCCTTGTAAGTTTCACAGTTTTTACTTTTTTAGTGTGCAATGAAGAAGTAACACAAACATTTTAGGGGAATTACTTTTAGTTTTACCTCCACATTAAATGATTTACATAATCTGACTAAATAAACCGTCTTCTTTATAGGCTTTCTCGTCAAATCTGATGCCAGGCAGAAATTTAGGAATGTTGCTGTGTTTCCCATTATCAGAGATGACTTTCATGAGGATATTGTTATCAAAAGTGATAGAGATGATGATCAGAACTATGAGAAGAAAACTCAAGTTGTGATGAACCTTTAATATGTTATATATCATTTCGTAAATCAGAATCACCTTTGAAGGGGATTTTGTGCTGTTTCTTGGCTGTGAACAGTGATTCTCTCTCTGTGAAGCTTTGACCATAACAACATGTTGATTAATGAGTTTTAGAGGCGCTGGAAATTTTTGTGACCTCTGGACGGAAGCAGGCGACTGTTTCTGTCTCCAGTCTTCATGCTAAGACGACTGGCTGCTGACTGTAGCCTTGTTTTTACCAATCTTATCTACAAAACCATCTTCAAGACTCTAAATATGCCAATGTTGAACTACTCCCCATCCGGCTTTCATCGTCCTGTTTGGGAGCTGGAGCAGAGTTTCTGTGGTTCTTTCATGCCGATGCCACCAAGTCGCTCTGTCTGTGTGTCTCGCAGGAAGAAAGCGGTGGAGATGGAGCTGGCCAAATGTAAAATAGACATCATGTCTCTGAACAGCCAGCTCCTGGACGCCATCCAGCAGAAGCTCAACCTGTCGCAGCAGCTGGAGGCTTGGCAGGTGGGTCAAAGGTCACGAGTGATGTATTAGTAAAGGCTAATTGTGTTTTTTTTGGAGCGGCAAAGGATTCTACATTGATAAATAAATGTATGTACTGTGAATGTGGTGTCTGGATTTTAATCAACCAACTATAGGTGAAATTAGGAAGAAGACTGTTATATAGTTGTGCTCATAAGTTTACATATTCCAGAAGAATTTGTAAGATTGATTCAGTTATCATTATGATTTAAATAGAACACGCATTTTGTGATAATAAATGGCTTCACCTGACCACTATCTCTAAACAAAAGAAAAGTTTTCTGCCATTTCTGTCATATTTTTCCAAAAAATGGCCAATACTTCACAAATTCCGCTAGGGTATGCAAACTTGTGGGCACAAACATTTCATTTTTATAAAAATAAAATGAGACTAGTTCCCTAAATAGTTTGTCCATTTTCCTTTCTTCCCCTGTAACTTGTGTTTCACCTGTTAACTGATCACATACACTAAACCACTCAATTAACTTCTAAGGGTGTATGTTAGCGTGTGTGTGTGTGTGTGTGTGTGTGTGTGTGTGTGTGTGTGTGCGTGTGTTTGTTCCCCCCCTCCCCTCCCTCATGTGTAACAAGCAGCTCTTTCCTCTCTCTTCTCCCTGCCCACAGTTTGCCTCCTCAGGGCTCTTTACTGTTTGGCTCTTGTGGTTTCTGATCTAGTGGCCTTTCTCAGCTTCCGTACCACCCTTTCTCCCCTGTGGTACCCCCCCCTCCTGCCTTAGAGGTGAGCCCGAGCTGCGCCATCTCGCCGTTTCACCCTTTTCATTAACCTCGACCACGCCATGCCGAGCCATTCCATGCCACGGTTAACCGACTCAGGAGAAACACGCCGCCCGTGCTGCCACCATTAACCACCGCAGAGAGCCATCCACACCCACCCACCTCTCTCTCCACCTGCCTCTGTCTCCTCTCTCCATACACCTATATCCTCTGTGGGAAGGTTTTTAGGAGATTGGTCCACTGATCATCTTACTTGTTGAGAGATTCCAAAACAGACACCAAAAACTTGTTTCCCCAGTATGTCCTAATGATTGGGTGTTGCATGTTTATATTAATGTTCAGTGACATCCAAAGTAAAAAGACTAACCTTTTATTAACAGAAAGTGTGTCATCATATACATAGACTAGAGTCTCATCACAGTTGACTCATCACTACTTGATTTGGCAGCTTGTCAGAGCCCCCTGGTGGCTTTATCTCACAAGAACCACAAGAACAACAAATCCATTCACTGAGAAAGGCAAAGTATTTGGTGTAATGTAGAAGTGCTTATCCCTCCACAGTCTGAATATCAGGAGTGTGAGACGATTAATGGGATAAAACAGCAGATAAAAAACTGAAGGTCATATTTATTGTTTTCTGTTCTGACTTTGCTATAATTTTCATTTCTTGTGAATTACCCAGTAATTTCCCTCCTCATGCCTCCAAAAGCTATCTAAATAACAAGTCTCAGAGGGGAAATGGCTCATAGGATATCATGTTTTCTGGAGTCTGCCTGAGCAGCCATGAACCATTTTCCATTTTGCCTTGAAAGAGATCTGGCTGAAATGCCAATCACCCACTGTGTTCTCCTCTCATGGAGCGCAGCCTCCGGTGATTCATAACCGTGCAAGAATTTTTATCGTCTTCAAATCAGGCAAATGCCGCAGGCCACGTGTGTCTGAGTGAGAGGCCAATTGTGAGGCGCTCTATGAAAACAGCACTGAATAAGTAGAGTCCATTTACCTCATGAGGGCCTGTTGATGTCATTTTAACTCAGCATTTCAGTTTTGTGGTTTTAATCCAACGACCACAAAGCAACCCAGTTTTTTTTTCCCTTACTGGGTAAATCAGTTACAACGACCACATACTGAACTCACATGTTAGACTGCCATGCCATGTCCAGCTGCATGTCATTTATGGCTGCTTATATTTGGAGGGATTATAAGTAAAAAACAAATGATCTATCAGGTATAGAAGGTAAATGTGGTGTCTCTGTTATCAATACCTAACAGGTAACTTGATCAATGAGTCCGATCTCCACAGAACTTCCTGCAGCACACCTCCATTTGACCCTCTGTGTGACATTTCTCTCACGCGCTCCTTTGTCCTTGGCTTCAGGATGATATGCACAGAGTGATTGACCAGCAGCTGATGGACAAGTACCAGGACGAGTGGCGCTCGGCCCCTTCCTCCCTGTCGGGGTCTTCGAGGGCCCACGGCGGTCAGTCCTCCAGGCGGGCACACCGCATCTCTGACCGGGACAAGAGACTTTTCTCTTTTTTCAAAAAGAGCTGAGCCCCATTGGACTGGCCCTGAGCACAGCAGACAGACAGAGACAGGCGAGGCGAGGGAGGCGCAGGGGGCGACATCACAGTACAGGGGTAACAATGCAGCCAAAGACGGGCAGGCACGCACACTGAGGTTTGGGGGGGTCATTTTGCACTTTATCTGTCCCATTACTCTTCTCCTCGCTGACTAATTGGTGAATGAGAGATAGAAATATAAGAATAGGACTTCCCCAGAGGCTTTGGCTTCAGCCCCTCTTGTAGAAAGCTATCGGTCTTACAGAATATGAACAGGGTCACAAAGTTTACCTCCAAAGAGGAAGGTTTCCTTGTAGTGCCTACGACCATCTCTACTAGCCCACTGCCAACTCTGTAGAGAGGGATCACTATGTACAAACTGTATGCATCCCAGTTATCAGGCCAAGGGGTCTGGGGAAAGACAGGTGGATGTACGGGACACTGCAGGATTGTGGGAAAAGAGGAGCAGCACAGATCTGTGCGTCACAATGTGATGAGGCATCCTCCAGGTGGAGAGCAATGATGCTGCAGTCAGCCCACATGTGATCTCTCAGGTTTATTCATTTGTTCAGGGGATATTCTTACATGATGTATCAGGGCCACAGTGTGCTGCATATCTGACAAAACAAAAGGCCAAAAGTTCATTTTACAGTGAGGAATAACTCCAGTTTAATGTGCCAGCTTTCAGTCAAAGTGAAAGAAATCCAAAGATTTAGCATTCATTTAAGTTTGGGGACTTGCAATAGATATATAAAAGCTGCACTAATCAATATTTTTATATGAATGAATGGATGAAATAACTACATGCATTGTGAAAAAGTGTGTTTTGTAGTCAAACCCACAGAGAATTATCTCTCATCTCTGCAGTTTGACTTTCAGCCTTTTTTAGCTCATTGTTTTTACTAACTGCATCTTTGCAGGCAGTTTTTGGAAAACTACTATTGCTAAGTTGCTGCATCTCTAAAAAATGCATGTTCAGTTCCAAAGCAGCAGAAATGAAAATGTCCTGACTTAGATGAGATAAACATAAACACAACAAACACATGACATAACTTAAAGTATGAACCATGAATGAACAGTTGAGTAATACTCCAGGACAAGTAAAATAACTTAGGAGTAAAATGTTGTACTCTTTGTCCCTAAAAGAAATGAGACATATCACCATGGTTAAGTTTTACTGAGGTAAAACAGAATCGAACTTGAGCAGGACAAAAAGGATCTTTAAATTAAGTTGGCTTCTGTCAGATCTGCAGTGAATCATTGCAGCCTTCATCTTCATCCCCAACATCTGAATAAACCTCTGGGTGACTCAAGTTTGTCCAGGTGTCATTTTCTTCATGTTATACTTAAAATTTAAAACATCAATCATCTTTCAAAGAAAAGGCACTGTCCAACATTGTCCTCATGATGTCAATCATCTTCCTAGTTGACCAAAACTTTCAAAATGTTTACATCAGCTTGAGAAGGAGGAGGAACTACGTAGAACACTCATCGACTCTCCAAGTCAATCAATCCAGCTCAACACTTTGAATTTCTTATCAATAACTAGCATGTTGGTGTACAGACACTCTAACTAAACTTCCTCTGCAGTGGTCATCATGTGAGCTGCTTTGGTTTGACACTAATAGAAAAGGTCTACCTCCATTCTCATTGCTTCAGTACTTCATGGGCACTTTGATTTCTTAGCTGCCGGGCTTCCGTTTTAGGTGACATATCTGTGACTCCATTGGTAATACAGTTTGTGTTGACCTGAAATCTCCGAGCATGGATGACTTACAGTGTGGCACCGTGATGTCTCATGTCTGTCTGTGTTTGTACTCACGTCTAATGCAGCTGTGCAAACCTATGCAGGTGTCTTCTTGTCATCTCAGCTGGTTGTCGGGAAGGATCAACCCAAAGAATGATTTTTATAAATAAAAGTTGAATAGGTTTGGATGAAATCGTTATATTTCTAAGAAAAAAATGCATACCTTTTGAATGAAAATCTTTTTTTAGAGCGAACTATACCTGTACATTGTTATTTTTAGGATTTTTCTTTTTTGTTTGTTTGTTTTTTTCATGCACGTCTGAACAGTGAGCAGGAATTTCAATGGCGAGTTGGACATTGTCACTCATGTACATTTGTTTGACTGTTTTTGTTTGGCATGTGGTAAAGCTGGTCAGAGATTCACAAGTACTCACAAGTAAATTTCACCAGTATGATTCACTTGCGTTATGTGTAACTCACTGGAAAGACCCCAAGAAGCCTCATGAATCTCTGTTATTAATCCAAGAATGCCCCATAAAAGCAAGTTCAGTAGAAAGTTCTTGGAACAGACTCCCAAAAAGTCACCCTTTCTATACAGTTTATATTCATTAGTTTTTTTTAATGTCAGTATAATAATGCTTCTGATATCAGTTTAAAGCCAGGGTTGCCAGGTTGGGAAAAATACCCTTGCCTCTGAGTCATTAATAGTCATGTCATCAAAGGAATAGTTTGACATTTCGATGAATGCACTTATTTACATACTTAGTTACCCAAGAAGACTGATCCCACCCTGTGTGCCTGTTAAATATAGCCAGTAGACATTAGCATAGTTTAACATAAAGACCCAGACCATCCTCTCATCAAACTCTACATGAGAAGCTCATAAAGTTATTCCCTAAAATGCTGAACTATTCCTTTAATTGTTTTAGTAAACAAATGTCATTACAGATGTTGATAAAACACTGACAAAAAGTCTTGCTTTCTTAAGTAGTAAATAGATTGTTCATAAATGAATGGTCCAAATGCTCTACACCTCTTTAGCAGGAGGTCAGAGGTCAGACGAGTCCTCCTGCTGAGTTTAAGAGCTGAAAAAAAACTAATGAGTGTCCCTGTAAACTTCAAATTGCTAGTTTGAAATTAAATGAAAAGTTTTTTTTGACCAGGAAAGACACACCAACAGTGAGTATCAGAGAAATAAGATAGGTGACGCAATAAATATGCCTTTAAATCAGAAAGAAACAGAAAAAAATAAACCTAAATGTGAAATGAAAACAACCCAAACAACAACATAATAAGATGAACGTCAAAACTGATTACCTGAAAACATCAGCAGACAGAAGACAAAGTGTCCAGTTATCTACAGAAATGATGAAAATTCACAAAGAGAGCGAGTTTAGCTGTTTTAGAAAAAAGTGCAGAAGGTTTCAGGCTTTAGCTGATGATTTATTAACCATTAATTAAGCCTTACTGCCTGTGTATAAAGGGTGTCTTATTAGGAAGTTCTTTCACTGCTCCTGTCTGCAGGGACGTGATCAGAAACACAGAAACATGTTTCCCCCTCCAGGCAGGAAGAACTGAAAGTGTGTGAAAGTGGGTGGATTCAAACAAAAATCAACCATCACATTTGTGTATTTGTATTTTGGGACTCTTGCTCTTCTGCAGGCTGATTGACAGGTGAGGAAATGAACCGCAGCTGCCTGCAGCAAGCTTGGATTAAACACCCGTCACTCTGGCCATAGTCAGACTGTCGTTTGTCTCCTTTTATGTCACATTTCAGTCAGGAAACAACACGCTGTAACATATTTGGTTGTGTCCACATTATGTCCTAATTACTGTTTCTGTTACTTGTTTGACTGTTTGTATTGTTCAGGACCGTCGCTCTGACACTGTAGACTGTACTGATTCATTTTCCAGTTGGAAGCATTTTTTAAGCGCCGTCTGCTGCCGTGTGTCTGTGGCAAACATCCTGATGCTGCTGCTGTGGGTCGAGTGTGTGTTGCAGTGCAGACAGACGTGCCACTCAGTGTGTTTTCTGTCGCTTGTCTCCACGTTGTTTTGGAATTTAGTGCAATCGGTGGGCTCATTGTGCTCTTTGTGAGTGCTTCCATTCACCACTGACTAACGGCACTGTTTCAGTTTCAGAATGCTTCAAACTATTCAAAATATTTATCATGCAATTTTCTTAGCATTTTGGGGATTTTTTTGTACAAATAAAATACTTTACAATCTACTTGTCTCCTGCGACTTGACTTTGAAATACAGATGCGTTTCTCTTGTTCCTACAGCTGTGATGGCGCCTCTGTTTTATCTTATTATAAGAACACTGTCATCTGCAAAGAATCAAACAGTAACATATATGATATTCACAACCAGCATGAGATCAGCAGATTGGCTGAGTTCTGGATTGGCATGTGGTGCCTTAAAGACTTGGTGATCTGCTAACAAACCAGGGAAATATGTCAGCATTTGCCAGCACAACACACTTTACACTAGTTCATGGTAGTCAGGTGACAAACCCTGAAGACTTTGATGATCCCCTGATTTTCTCTGCAGTGCTCCATGTGGTTCACTTCTGTGGTACCAACATTTCTCTCACCTTCAGAAGGACTTTTGGCTCTGACCTCACATTCATCATCAGGTCAGTTTCATTAAAAAAAAAAAAAAGTTGTTTTTTTTTGGGTTTGTGACTATATCCTTGTGGAGTAAGGTGAAGCAGATGTAATAAATGTGTCTGCTCTCCTCCAGCAAGTTAACATTTTTATTGTGAGCGTGCTGATGTTGGCATTTATCTCAAACTGTCTCAGTCACACAGAGCTGCTGTTGACACTTAGTCTTGTTTATATTCACTTTCAATGCTACACCTCCAAGTAACGGCAACAGATGTTCTTTTCAGTTGAGAAACTTAGAGCTGAGCATCAAAGTCTGCCTAAAACATCTTGCACTCAGAATGAGTGCATTATCCATACTCTAATTTGACCCAATACAATATTATGAAGAACACGTCTTTTTTTCATTGTTGTATTTTTCTTGTTACCAAACTAATCAATCATTCATTTTGTCACAGCACAGTTTAGTTTGTCACCAGAGAGAAATCACTGATATTATTGATGACTCTGCTGCAGACTGCTGCACTGCAGCAATTCAAATTATTTGTCATCTGTCCTGTCCAAAAATGTCTGCTGTGAAACACCTGTTTGTATTCCACAAACTAAATAATCAAGCAAAAGTGTTGTTTTGCTGCTGTACTGATCATGTAAAATCCACGCCAACAAACCAGGCATGAACTTACTCATATGTGCAAAATGTTCAGGATCACATCTGCTCCCCTGACAGTCTCTGACGATAACATGCAGCAATTGTCATTACGTTTTTTTTTTTTAAACATGTTGCTGTAGAAAAAACCCCAACTTCCTCTCATAAAACACGTCTGAGTGTAAAGGCAAAAACAAGCAAGAGGCTTCCCACAGACCGGTGCACACATCCTCCCATACAATTTTATTCACAGAAAAGCAAAAAAAAAAAAAAAGCAAAAAAAAAGACACAGGTTTAAAATGAAGTTAAGACCAAGTCTCAAAGCACTGACAAATGAGATCAGTCATTATGTGTCAAATATTTATTCCTTTAAAACGTTTATTACTGATTAAATTCAATGTAGGGAAAATGAATAGTACATCTCTTTTTCTCCAGTGTACAGCAAACCACAGCTGACGAGTGTGTTTCAACCAGAGCACACGGAGCATGTTTAACACATGCACAGTTTGGTGTGCTAATTATGTGTGTATGTTCTATACTGAAGATAAACACACAAATATATTTATATATACATACACGTAATGAATAGAAATCATAAAGTGTGAGATTTCATACTATTACTAGGCCCTGGAGGTCACAGTGACCTCTCGACGTGTATCAGGATCCCAAACCGGCTGCCACAGTCTGCCCAGAGGATGAAAACGAAATGTTTCCAACAGAAGCTTAGCCACGACAACTCTGTCCATTCATTACTCTCCCAATTTAAAAGAAACAAAAATATGTCAGCGACTGACACTGTGACGCTTCGGCCTCTGTGGCAAACCCTGCACGTGGAGAGGGAGAGGAGCTCAGGCCCGAGCACACTGGGATGCAGTGCTGCGGCTCATCCCCGTTCGTTCTTACAGTAAAAGTCCCACTGTCTGCCACACTCTCATCGTGGATGCCAAAAACACTGTTCGGTAACACTTCAGTTGAGCAGGTAACGAGGGGAGTTGTGACAGAGAAAAGCAAAAAAGAACATGACATCAGATTTTAACATGAGTCACCTGTTAAGAATATTCTGCAAGCTGAGAAAATACAGTAAATCCTTGACAGTCTCAATGCACATCAGGCATTTATCATTTACATACCCCTGCAAACAAAGTGTTACATGCTCAGAAAGAGGGCAAAAACCACAGTCTGCTACGGACTGGAGGTCCCCACAATGACTTCGAGAAGCCGGGTTCCAGAGCAAGAGCCTCCTCGTGATGCTGGATGAACCAAAACAAAATGCTGGAGGAGAGTCCGTCGCTGTGAGAGGTGCCGATATGTGGGAGTTGGGGGGGGGGGGCGATCGAAGGTCAGTGGCTGCAGAAATACAGGGGGGAGGAGAGCAGCCCTGAGCGCTTCCTGAGGACTCAACAGGCCCCGCCTCTTGGCCAACCAAGGGCCATTATGGCAACGATCCAATGACAGGCGCCACGAGCTCTTAATGATTTTTTTCTCTCTAATATTGGCAGTATCATTGTTTAAAAAAAAAAAAAAAAAAAAAAAAGATGGAGGAAAATTCTTAAAAGTAAACTCGTAGAGCGTAGAGAGACTGCAGAGAATGAGCCTGATGTCCCAGAGCTCCAGGAGTGGTTCAGCTGCTCTGCCGCACTTAAAAAAAACAAACAAACAAAAAAAAAAACATAAAATCAATTATTGTTGGCTCAGCACTACTGGAGGTTAGAGGGGAGAGGGTGGGAAGCTTGGCAAAAGATAGAAAAAAGAAAAACATCAGAAGACACCAGTTCTGTCCATCGGATTAGTTGCTAAGGTTGTCTACCAATAATCAACCCCCCCCCCCCATCAAGTCAAATAAAATCTAGCAGTTCATGATCTCTTGGCTTAAGCTGTGGTAACACAGACATGTTGAAAGTGTAGAGAGGCGGTGAAACCTCCACTCTTACGCAGTCGCCTGTTCCAAAAAACAAAAAAGCAAACACCTCCCAAACCCCCCCCCCCTCCCCCCCCAAAAAAAAAAAAAAAACTAGAAAGAAACAAATAAATCCAAAAACAGGTGAGCCGTCCTTCTCCTCAGGCGCAGAGTCTGACTCGACTCTGAATGTCCCGTGTGCAGTGGAATGAGAAGGAGAGATGAGATACTGATGGAAGACTATGGGGATTATGTGGATATAAATCTGAGCATAATGGCGGTCAGTTGTCAGCTTGCAGATCCTTTAACAAAGGAGGACCTCAGGTCAATATTGCCCATCTGCTGAATTCCAAATAAAACTTGATCTGACGTCTAATAAAATCTGTACATTTTTTTAAGTCTTCATGATTAGTTTGTCCAAAAGGGACATATTTTCCATTTTTTTAATCTTTCACCATATATTTATTAAATCTTTATCTGCTCTTTAATTTAGATGCTCTGAGTCCCATCTTGTGTGTATGCATGTTTGAAGAAAAGACGCAGCCGTCCTTTTGTGGATGGCTTCGAGTTTGTTAGCAGCACTTTTTCTTTCGTTTACTGTTTCGGGTGAGTTTGACCACGTCGTTCTGTTGCTGCTGCTGCTGCTTGGCTAGCACCTCCTTTTTGGCTCTTAGCACTAGCTCTGTGATGCAGTTGAACATCTGCAGGAAGAGCACAAACCAAGACGTGTGGTGAGCAAAGCAATCAGTCAGCCAGATCGGCCACATCAAACAGCAAAAGAAGCATGCAAATGAGTTTTTCAGACTGAAGGAAGAGGCCGCTCCGACGCTCAGAGGCTAACTGTGGCTGAAATGTGATACGTCACAGTTTGGATTTCAAACAAGTCAAACAAGCCTGAAAAACCATCAACATCCCAGTATATTTTAGTGGCATTAAAGGAGCAGTTGGACATTTTGGGAAATGAGCTGAACATGAAGACTGGGAAAAAGAGGAAACAGCTGGTCTGGCTCAGTCGTAAGGTTAAAAAAAAAACTAACTAAACTAAAGCAACTCAAACATTTGCAAATTAATACATTATATCCTGTTTGTTTAATAAGTATACAATTCATGTTTTTTTATGTACCTAACTATTTCTTGGCTGAAAAAAGTGACTTTGTTTAGTCTCCATTGGTTGGTTGGCACTGTCACCATGACAACAAAATGACAAGAGGTGCTGCTCAGTGTGTTTTGTCACCTTCCCACAGAGCCAAATTAGCAGTTTCCTTTTGTTTCTAGTCTTTATGCTAAGCTAAGCTAAACTAGCCACATGAAGTTAGTGAAGAAATTTGTTTTTCTCCACAATTCTCCTGCTTTTAATAAAGCAAACAGTTAGCAAATCAATCAAGGAAATAAATAAAACTACTCCACACAAACACATCAGTGTGAAGCAGCACAAACAACAAGGTACCTCTTCAACATTGATGTTCTCTTTTGCACTCGTCTCAAACAGGTTGATTCCCATCTGCTCGGCAAACTTCTGCGCATCAGTCGTCTCGACCACCTTTGAGTTTGGGTCGTCGTTTTTATTTCCCACTGTAAGGAGAAAATATTTCTGAGGTGATGCAACAGCACTACCTTCAGTCAAGCTTAATTCTGAAAACTGTCTGCAAATAATTAAACAAACAAACAAAAAAAAAAGCAGTGCACCAGATTCAAGTCTATTTTAGAGCTATTTTTAGATAATGCATCTCAGGTGACTAAAGCCGTTCTGAGCACTGAAAGGGCCACACTTACCTAATATTCGGCACACGTCATCACAGTTTTGGTTGATTTCATGTAACCATCGTTTGACGTTGACGAAGGACTCGGCACTCGTGACGTCATATACTACTATGACCCCATGCGTTCCCCTGTAGTATCTGAACACACAGAGAGAGACAGAGACTCAGTCAGTCAGTCAGCGAGTCACAGAAGTTACTATGTGATTAAATACTACATCCACACATTGTCTGCAGGAACAGAACACAATACGATCGCAAGAACATAAAAACTGAATATCAAACGAGCACCAGCAAGTACCATGCAGGTTCGATCCCAGTGACAAAAACAATTGTCTAGACTGACTAAAATTTCATCTTAAAGTAACTCCAAAGTCAATTGCAACAATAGCTTCATAAAATGGAACACCGAAATACACACAAACAGAGTGTGTGGCTGCTCGAGTAAAGGGGGAAAGCCCACAGGACAGAGACCTGCACCGGGCCCACACGGACGACTAAACCTGAATGTGACAGACGGACAGTTCAACTGTAAACCTGCAGCCCAGCTTCAAACAGCAGGCCCCAGAAAGGGAGCATCCCTGCTGCAGCTGCACTCGCCAAACAAACACAAAGACCCTTTTGTCAAGCCCACTGTGTGTGTGTGTGTGTGTGTGTGTGTGTGTGTGTGTGTGTGTGTGTCAGTGTTTTTGCCTGGCGTGAAAGAGTGGGGATGCAGTGTTGTCTGAGCATGTCCCAAATGTCCAGCAGTAATGGGCCACCAGACAGCAGGGGTGAACGCCTGCATGTGTGGAAGTCTGGGTCTGTGTGCATGTGTGTGTGTGTGTGTTTGCTCAGTGCTCATGAATAGAGAGCCATAAACTGCCAAACATATGCAGCAGGCATGTGGGCCCCAACCTGCAGTCACCTTTCCTGCAGTAAAACTCTGGGTAATAAAATGTTAATACAGTGGACTTCTCCCTCAAAAATCACCAATTAACTGTGTGGCCTTCGGGTTTTAAGGTACAGACCCTGTGATCAGTGTTTGAGTCTGACTGGGTTTATTAGTTGCATTTCCAGTCTGTCTCTACAATCTACTCTTGCTAACTATAAATGTCCCCTATTTTTGGAAACAGCATAAAAACATCATTATTTGGTCTTCTGTTTGTGGCTCTAAAACAGTAAAACTTTGTGTAGTAAAGTTGAACTGATACACCGTCAAGGTGGAAAAACATCCCAAATTTAAAAAACAGTTTAGCAAATGACAATAAAAAATGCCATAGCACAATTAAAGCCTTAACTCAGGTAAATAGTGGGGAAGTTATAAAAACTGAAGACTTGAAATGAAATTGTAATTTAAATATTACCGTGGGAGTTTAAAGGTCTTTGGTGAGACCTGAGGTTGATGGCGGCTGTGGGTTGGGCACAGGCAGACAGCCGCAGAGTCTGACATATGGCTATCACCCTGGGTTAGTCTGCATGAGTGGGCCGAGCAGGTCTTTGCCCATAATGCATCTCCACAGTGAAATTGGTTTAGGACCTAATGAGGCACCATGCCACTCCACTTCAGCGCAGTGAACAATCAGCCAAAATAGGCCGCCTGCTCGGTGGAGGGATTCCTGCAGAACGACTGGCAGCCGTGCTTCCAAACTAGGACGGCCACGCTCCTCAGGGGCTGAAGCATCAGCACTGCAGAGGGTTTTAAGCTTCCTAGATGAATTTGGCATTGTGATTGTCCTCGCTGCAGCAGTGCCAGTGTATAGTAACAACTATCAAACATGCCCTCCTGGTCATGTTCAGGACAAAACTCACAGAGCTTAGACAATGATAGTTAAATATCACTTTAGCGTAGTTTCTGTCTGCTTGAGTCAAAAAGAGCTGAGTAGGTGCGATGACTGGAGTTTGAGCTGTAGGTCACATTGATGCTGTTTTCATCAGAGCTGCTCAGATGCCGTCTCTGCATGCAGTCAGATCAGCCACACTTTTTTCCACAACTCTTATCTATTACACGCTAAATGTTGATTCAGTGCTCTGATGTCAAGCAATGTAAATTGCACTGTAATTGAATGGCAAGTCCATATTTCAGCGAGGCACTTGCAAGGAGAAAGCAATCAGGAGTTTGACAGCTCTAATGTGAGACAGTGAACACGAGTCACAGGCTGTTAGACACAGAGAGGGGCGCTCAGGTAGAGAAGACAGCGACAAGACCAATTCTACTGTAGATTAGTCATTGAGGTGCCGTTTATAGAAAGACTGCTGTAAAGCTGTTGATGATAAATATTTTCATATCAACAATGGATCAAATGACTACGTGTAATGTGAAGGGGAAAAAAATCATCACCCCACTCAGCTGTTCCTCTCAGTTCTACGGAGCTTTATGGCATCTTTCACCTCTTTGCTTTGGTTTTGTGGCTAACAATCAACTGTTCTGATTCAGTCTCACTCCTCTCTTCACTGTTTTCGTGGGCAGCTTGCAGGGAAAATGTTCTAAAGGCCTGAGTGTGCGCAGTGTTAGCAGCTAGCTGATTTAGCCACCGTCAGAAACAGGTGGAGACCAAAAACACAGATAAAAAGCATATGATTTTTGGACTTTTTTTGCAAGGTGGACAGAAAAATAACAAAATTATAATTAATTTTACAGTCCATGTCTGCTAGCTCTATAAATAGGCCACTGGTTCCTTCCAAGGTAGCAATTTCAACTTTAATGGTGAAAGTATGCTATGTTTACAGCTTGTTTCTACTGCCCCCAAGTGGTCAAAAAATGACTTAACGCTGGCTTAAGATCTGGTTTTTAAGAACATTTTCCACCCAAATGACCCCTTCATTTCTTCTCATTTGTCCCTTGTTGTAAGTAGTCATGCAGTCAGTTTTTATTTTCAAATGTCTGCCTAAATCCCAGTACACTGGAGGGGAGAGTTATTTTGTCTGGGCTGTGCACAGCATTTCAAAATGACACAATGTCCCAGTGACTTTGGATAAAAGACCAACATCATTAAAAGTTGGAACGACTCTTTATCAAGAAAGAAAATTCTCTACATAAACATTTGATCCAGCGTGATGGGGTAGTGCCTCTGGAACAAGATGGTGCTGAATCATTATGATCAGTGTTAATATTACTAGTACTATTACTGTTAACAGTCGTAGTAGTAGTGATCACAATATTAGAGTTCATGACAACATGGTTACAAGACGTCCATAAGGCAAGGAAAGCAGTTGACACTGAATACTTTCTATTAAAAAGCCAACAGTTAATTTTTAATATTTGAGGAATTTGAACATTCATTCTGAATTTACTTTTGTTGGCCGCAGACGTAAAAACAATCACCTGTGGGCTAACCGCGGCTGCTGTCTTCCAATGACCCGTTATAACCATCCAAGAATGTGATGCAATCCTGTTTTATTCATCAGCGCTGTGCTGCGAGCTGTAGGAGTCCAGGCAAATGATGTTGTTTGTTTTGAAAGCTCGCCCAACAGGGAAAGTGTTTCCATTCAAGAGAGGTGAGCAGCTGTATGTTTGATCTGTGTTGTGACTCAGCTGAGGCAAAAAAACAAAAAAGACTTTGTGGTCAGATTTAGCTCACGGGGCTGGTGTTGGACACATGTTTGGCATCTGCATTTTAACCAGTGGGAACCCCTGGTCTTGTGTTGCAACATAATATGACAACAATGTGTGTCTGAATGCAAGCATGAGAAACTCCAGCTAGTTTGAATCCTGGATTTAAAGGATAAAACCAGTGTTGTTTAATCTTTTTACAATGATCACTATCAACAACTCACTTGCATGGACCAAAACCAACAATGAACTCATCCTATGAACAGATGTTTTTTGTGCAACCTCATGTATTTAGGCCACTAAGTAACTAGATAACAGAAACCTCTGAATCTATCATCCAATACAACATCTGCACATCAATACATACAACAGCACATCTGTAAAGAGTTTTTAATAGGCACCAACTAAGTCACATGCCACAGATGCATAAGGTACATCAAGCTGTGGTTTTGCTGACAATACTCAGTGGTTTCTATTCTGGTGAATTGTCAGTAATAAAAACATAAAAAAATGCCTTCAAGAAAGTGAGGAAGTTCTGACTAGCATGAACACAGAGCCACATGGAGGCTCCACAACACCGTCACAGCAGTGTGACACACACTACAAACATAAGAGGGTAAAGACGCCCAGCCCTTGTCATCATGAAGCCCTACAGTATGAGACCCGGAGCCTCCCTCTCACATCTGTAATTAAGATCTGTGGGGAATTCCACCCAGTTTCACAGAACAGCACAGACTCATTCTAGCTGTCTACAAACTGCTTCCTCAAATAATAACCTAATCTGACAGCCGCAAAGAGCCTTTCTTGGTTTCAGATTCGATTGCTGAAATGGAAATGACGAGCTTCACCTGAAAAGCCCATGTGAATGTGTGTGGGGGGTGTGAGTGTGGATCTACTGACGTGGAAGTGATGGTGCGGAAGCGTTCCTGTCCTGCCGTATCCCAGATCTGTAGCTTCACCTTCTCCCCATTAATCTCCACTGTCCGGATCTTGAAGTCCACGCCAATTGTGGTGATATAGCTACCTGCAGATGTGCACAGCAACACAAGACAGCGTTAATGACTTACAGGTAAAGTCTTGAAATGATACTGCTGTAGCTGAGGTATAACCACACACCTGAAAATGTGTTGTCTGCAAATCGCAAGAGGAGACTGCTCTTCCCCACTCCTGAGGAGGAAACACAAGCACAGGATGAGGTTTAGAGATCAACGGGTTTCAAAATAAAAAGAAACTGCAATTTTTTTTATACTTTTATGACTTAGAACTTTCAGATAAAATGCCACAATTGAATGAAGACAAAAAAGTAGAGTTTAGTTATGAGCAAAGAAACGAAATGTCAAGCTGAACAGTTGCTATTGGCTTTGTGTGCCTAAAGATTCGGTACTTCAACATACACAGACAGTGTCACACAGTGAATAGAGTGAAGGACTAACAGTAAAGTAAGGCTGCACCCTATATGTTTATTTAAAGCATTTTTATGACGCTCCTACCTGCAGAAGCTGAACTAATACAACAACAGAACAAACAATAGAAGTTGTGATGGATTTCATCGAAGCCACATAGCCAAGACAACAAATGGAACAAATATATCTCTCCTAAAATGATCCTAAATAGGATTTAGGAATAAAATAACAGTCACAGAACAGATGACAGGAGAGGCAAGAGCAGAGCGAGAAGGAGGAACGAGATTTAAAAGAAAGACAGATGAAAGGGCTCAGTGCTGTGTCTTCAACAGATCAGTTGTCGGGTTTCAACTGAAAGTTAGGAAGTGACTGTGCTGCCCAGCCTGGGGTGGGACTCAACCTGCGGGCCTGTTACTTAGCCTACCTATTGTGTTATTGTCATCTCATGTTTGATTGGTCCCAACATAAAAGCTCTCAGGTTCCTGTGGTCTCCATGCTACGGACTTTTGTTCAAACAAACAATAAGTGGAGCTTCAAAGTAGAAGGACCATGAACTTATGTTTTCAGTGCTGTCCACCCAATAACTGCCCTCAGAATTTAAATGCCTCTGGGCGTCAGTGATGAAACCATTCACGACACTTCCATTTTCGACGTTTGCGTCCTAGAATGTGTGAACAGAATCTTATGTTACATAACTGCGCTTCTGTCAAGCTGCTCTCAGTGAGCAGATTTGTCATGTGCATGTGTTACTGTGACAGGCCAGAGGCTAAAAAAGCCTGGTTACAGTGATACAAACTCAGCCTCAGCGGAGTTCGGAGATGCAGCGTGCAGCATGTCTTATTCTCAGCAGCAGGTCTGTTCACTTGCAGCTTAGGAGGGGCAGAGGTCAGAGCATCTCTCCTCAATAATATCTGTGCAGCACCACAGACGGCTGTAGTCTGTGCCGCAGCTGAAGGGACACTGGCCTTTGTGTGTGAGATGGACAGTGAAGGGCTTGCTGTGCTTGCCTTGCCCCCTCTACTGCAAGAAGCCAGCTGAAGGGGTAGTGCCAGGATTGGGGCCGTCAATGAATGCAATGATCGTTGCCCACAAAGAAGTCTCGTGCAGGCCGAGGCTGTACTTCTTCTGAGGGTGGAGTCGCATTAAACAGGCATGTTTTCACTTTAATGGGGAGATAACAAGAAGAGCAGTCCTCATCAGTACCATACAACATGCTGATGGATGTGACTGTGACATTGTCTGCCACGGGCCATCCATAATAAAGAAGTTAAGGTGACCACACATAGCCCTCTCTGAAGCTCAGATGACTGATGCATTTGATTAAATGACACCAGGGTTGACAGTAACCACTTTGACAGTCTCACTTCACCAAACTTTGCTTGGCTGGATGTAACCCCGAGACTGCAGTGCAGCATTCCTCCACTATTACTGAGCCTGCTAGCACTGCCATGCTAACGAGCTAAATAACAAGATAACTTTAGTGGACCTGCAGCTGTGCAGTACACACAACAGGCTCTCTAGGCTCTATGTAGTTTATGAACAAAGACGCTTTACTTCTCTGACTATTAACCACTCAGCTAACAGTCAGCTACATATCCTAGCCTGAAACTGTTAGCCTAACTTCACAGCAGCTAACAGCAGAGACAAACTGGAGGCCACATAACAGGGAGATTTGGACCCTCAGCGTACAATTATTGGGATTTTAATGTGTGTTTTGCCGTGAAGTTGAGACAAATGTGCGAGCCGACATGAGCACAGCAGTGTAAAATCTAGAAGAGATAAACCCTGAAGCTGTGGAGGCGATATCCGGCCCGATCGACTGACTACCCGGACAACCTCCGCCCTGTCACCGCCACAGAAATATGGCGGCTGTGTACATTTCACCCATCGTTTCCATTCAGTAAATAATATATAATAAGTAGTAAACACATTATGTGAGCACACTGTGAGCTCGGAGCTGCATTTCTTCCTCCTCTCTTGAAAAAAAACACGACCGGGCCCACTTCCCGTCCCTCATCCCCGGCGTCGCCTTACCGCTGTCACCGATGATGAGCAGCTTGAAGAGGTAATCGTAGTCCCTGGCCATGCCGGCAGCTGGTGGCTCACCCCCGCCTTGTGCAGCTTCTGTGCGCGGTGCGCTGTCCGCCCCCCCTTGGCTCGTAAAAAAATATCACAGGACCCCCTAATCTGAAAGAAAACCACTACCGATACCAGGAACCTTGAGCCCCCCGAGCCGGCGGCGTTTTTCTCGGGGTTTCGCGGCGTCAGCAATCCTCTCCCTCCGCTGCAAACAGCCGGAAACTCCGCTTCCTTCTCTGGAGGAACTGCGCCCAACTCTGACCCGGCCTCACTGCGCAGGCTCCGGCTACAGCAGCGCCGACCCATCCCCCTGAAGAACACCGGGATCAGGCTGCTACAGGGCTGGAGACCTGCACCATCCAGCTAATTCACAACATCTACAGGCAGGGTCCACTAAATGTTATAATGCTTTCTTTTTTTATTTTTAATCATCAAAATCACACACTATATAGAATAACTACCAAGAATGGAAAATGTAATACCCACTCTCTTAAAACAGTACTAACAGTAATCAAAACTACCTAATAGAAAATGGTTAAGTCCAAGCAACATAAATTAAATTTAAAACCTTTTCTTTCCACACATCCTTCAATGTCACTCTTTTTGATGAGGGAGCTTTTTGAGACTCAAACAGGACGGGGTGCTTAATCCAAGTGATACACACCTCCTGTATATATGCATATGGTTTGTTTTTATGTAATCCTCACATGTACGGGAGCTTAAAAAAATATAAAAGGCCAGCAGGTAGAAAGAAAGAAATCAGAAAGGTATGTTGCACTTCTTGGTGACCCCTGACCCCACCCTGAAGAAAACAGCTTTTCAATATTTCACACTACATTATGAAATCAAGGTCTTTTTATTTTGTATTGCCTTTTTACAACCGTGTCACTGACATATGAATGATTGTTATACTTATAAGAGGTTTGCCCCCCCACCAACCCAAACAACTCTCACACACAAAGTCCAAATAAAAGTTAACGATAGGGGTGATTTTTCATCATAGCGACTTCTTAAATGCTTGAAATAACTTTTGGTAAAATAAGTAGCAAAAGACTGAAACTTCAAAACAGAATTGGCCTCATGTGATTCAGTACAGGAAAATAACCTGCACATTGTGAGATAGTATTAAAAAAACTTACAAATTGGGCTTAAAGGCCACTAAATCAATGATGCAAAGTGGGTAAGAAAAAAGATAAAAATAGAAAAAGAAATTAGCTGGGTCTTATGTGTATGGTGGGGCACTACCCATCTCAGCCTTGGTCCATACAGGGCAACATGGGCATGTATGGTGAGTGTGTCTGGGGTTGTACAGTGGGGATCTGCAGAGATCATATCATAGGTCAGTCCTGTTCCATCACGTCAGGATGGTGTCGTCTATCTCTTCATTGGAGTCTGGCAGGCTGGCAATTTTCTTCAAGGACCGACGGTGACATTCTGACAGCAGGTCGTTACTTGCAGAGTCCAGAATGGCAGTAACACTCTGCATTGTAGAAGGAGTAAATAATTGAAATGAGAAAAACAGTATTTTCTTATTATGTTACATACATCTGTGAATTACACTATAAAGTCTAAAGTCTGACCTGCATGGTTTCCTCTCCCTGACGGAGTCGTAGCAGGTTGACGATGGTGTGCTCGCTCTGAGCTCTGACGCTGGTGTTCTTGTCCTTGGTGTTGTCCAGCAGACTCTTCAGCAGCGGCTTGATGAGACTGGCCTCCATGGAGGGTGTGGCCGTGTCTCTGAACACCCACCACAGCACCCGCTCTGACACCAGCCTGATGTCACTGGACTGATTCTGAAGACACTGTGGTCACACAGGCAACAGACATTACAACACAAAACCTTCACACCGCTGAAGCAGAAGCATATCACACTATTAATTTTTGTATACACTATACTATTATACTGCTATTGGCTTCACGTCTTTATTGACAGCTACTTGGTATCAGGCAGTCAGATATCAACTGTCATTGTCACTTGTCTAATGTACAACGAAAGACTTTGTGAAATTAATAATTTATGACTCATAGCTGACTCAAGTTCCTCTGAATATAAAGAAAGAAAAGCTACTGTTACACTTTTCAACCTTAAAGCTAAATTTGATTCATACTGCTAATACTAGCCTGATAAGAGAGTATCAAAGAGAAAAACAACTGTCAAATAACAACAGTCTCATGAAATGAAAACAGACCTCTACATCAAAGAAGAAACACTGCTCTTTCTCCTCATTATCATTAGGTCTAAGTGAAACAAAACCTTTTTTTTTTAAAAAGAACTAACTGATTATGTTATAGTCACTTGGGGGCAGCAGAACAAGCTGTAAACACAACGCAGACATAAAATTGCTTAATGAAGTTTGTGTTTGCAAACAGTTGCCTGTTTACACACATTCAGCAAGCATGAAGCAACATTGGCATTCATTTGATAAGAGTTGTGTTTCTGGCCAGCTGATGAATGTAAGTCCAATATTAACCACCATTACCAATGTATCACATAAGGAAAAAAGAAATAGTGCAGCTTTGATTTCTTTTTCTCACTAAGGCTGAGACATAATGAATACACATCAAAAATTAATGAATGAATGCTGATACAACATTCCTGTATTCAGTCCTACAGAAAACCACCTCAAATAAGTAATAATTTTCCAAAACTATATAATTTGCACAAGGCCAGAGCCAACAGGTTAAAGAACTTATTGGCACTCACCTTCTCAGTTGTTTAAATATAGAAAAGGGAAGTAAACAGCCTGTGATTGCCAGGTGAATGAAACAGTTCCTACTTTACCTTGACGAACTGTGTGATTATGCGCTGGGAAACACTGCTGCCTCCTTCTGTTCTGAGATGATGTCTCATCAGGTATCCCATTGCTCTGATTCCACTGGTAGCAATGGGAATCTGGAATCAATCGACACATTATATCTTGTTGGATTAATCAGTGAAATAACTATAAGTTGAGGTTATACAGTTAGTTGAACTATCTAAAGTTGGGCTAGATTGTTTCTGGGCCCAAAGCAGTGACAAAGCAGTCTCTCAGCAACCTCAACAACAGGCCAAAATTGAATAAATCCACTAATTGCAAAAGCATATTTCCCAAAATATTGAACTATTTGACTGTAGGTGACATATACAGGACATTGACTGCAGCCAGGTGTATCATTCATGAGAGACATGAGATATACGTTGTCGGAGAACAGAGCTGTGGGACTCTCTCTCACCCTGTCGGCTGTGGCGTTGGCCAAAATGGTTTCAGCCACAGTATCACAGTACTCCTTCTCACACAGCTTCTCAGGTGCAGACTTCACAGCGATGGCCAGGGCCAAGCTACGACCATGGCGCACCATCCAGTCAACCCCAGACACATCGGCTAAAAAGAGGAGGGAGAGAAGTATTAAGTCATGCTCTCGCTGTTCTGCAGATGCACATGATAATCTGAAGATGAGTGAAAATATATACATATAGTGCGGGCAAACTTTTCTGATGCAGTTATACTGTACTAATATATCATGAGAAGTGTTGCTATAAATGCATTTATAAAAAGGACAAGAAAGATACTATGTGTGAGAAAATTAAGCAAAGTCTGTTTCTGTTTAAACAGTAATTAAGGGCACTGACGGCATTAACTTAGACAACCACACATCACATGCGTAGACTATTTGTGATTCATGATGTGATGATAACTTTGCATATTAATACTAACCCAAGATGTGCTGAAGTAACACACTCTTCAGCTCCTCTTCTGACAGGAAGGCACAGAGCTCACCAACACAGCCTGCTGAGGCCATACGGGTTGCATCCTACATGCACGCAGACAGCCAGACAGAAACAGGTTGACAGTCATTTATTGTCAGACTGAGATGGAGGCTCAAAACCACCTTTTTAGAAAACCACATCCTCTCTGCTTGGCTTCCGTTTTTCTACTGTGATCACAGAAGAAACTACACCAGTGAACAGCTCTGTGAAATCCAGTGTTCATACCATTATATTTTACTTCACTGGTAATTACTTGATGTATTAAAAACTATTTCAGGTCATGGAAAAGGAATAGAGGGCGTGATCCCATAGATAAAAAAAAATCTTCTCAGGTATCCATGCTGCTGCAAGGCATCTGCTCCTCCTGTCATACCTCATCATGTCCCAGCATGCCCAGTAATGTGGTGGTGATGTTCTTGCGGATGGTTGGGTCCACCTTTGACCCAGCCCCCTGGATGACAAATCTTAAGGCTTGGAGCATAGTCTCCCTGTGAGAGGGGGAAAGAGCACAAGTTAAACAGGGCAGAAAGAACTGCATATTCTTTAAAACAGCAGCTCATACCGCAATACATAGTCCTTTAAATGTGTAAAGTACTCTTGAAATCCTGGAAAGTCATTCTGATTCCACCTAGAACATCTTGTGTATATTTTTTGTCTATTTTTCACATGTTGAGAATCGCTCCAGGCTGATAATGATTGATATTTGAGTGTAAAAACTCACATGACAATATGTATATATAGATTTTATTATTTTTTTAAACTAACAAATAACAAATATTTTACATCTCTTTAATTCATTTACTAAAGAATTGTTATGAGAATGTGAAATGAGGGGGATCATTTAAGTTAAAAAATAAAGTGTCAGCATTGTTAGTGCTCTCTGGTGGACAAACTATGTAATGCTCAGATAAATTCAAATGCACATACATATACATATACATGGTGCATTTGACATTTCTCTTCAAATCATTAAAACAACATATCAAACAGTCCATAAATGATCTGTGTGAGGTATTTCTTTATGTGCTGTTTCTTTGTCTTGGCTTGCTATTTCACACATACCACCCACAATTTCATTTTTATTTAAATCAAGTAGACGCATGCAGCCTTCAGGCCATTGTTTCCTAACCCTTTGTGGCCTGTGACCATAGTAGAGTCAGCTTGAAACAACACCTCATTACAGGTTATGATTGCATCAGTTGTGAAAAATTAATCAAAATACTTTTTCATTCAAAGGATTTATAGATGTCTGGCAGAGGAAAGTCTGATACATTAATCCTAGAGGAAATAATTAGAAGTTTTTTTTCCTTCCTCTTTCTTTAATTAATCATCTTGTGACCATCACAGGCTTGTCTTGGGACGCTATGAGAGATCACAGCTTCAGGCCACTGACTCTGAAATGTGGGTCCAGTTGGTTCCCAACAAAAATTTTACATTTCATGACTTTTTTCTGTATGTAAATCAAAATTATCTCAATGCACATCCTAATCTCACTTAAAGTATGATCATGTCCTCAAGTGTAGTTTAGCCAGACAATATCAAATTACAATTTAATACTAAACTAACAAAACATCTCCAAATTCTAAATGTGATTCAATGTGTTTTCTCTTCGATAATAGCTAAATCAGTCAATTTTCAATAACAGTTTGATTACAGCAATAGTTGACGGGACAATTTGATCTGATCTATACTCTGCTGTGTCAGACTTACCTGACTCCTGAGTCCTCAGCGTTGCGGATGGCAGAGAGCTGCTCAGTGAAAAGTGGGTCCACTTTGGTATGGATGGAAACCAGCTGGCCCAAAGCCTCTGCAGCTCTCAGCCTCACCGCACGGCTTGAGTCCTGCAGGGCCTTCAGGAAGGTGGTCTGTAGCTGAGGCAGGAAAGGCTTCAGGGCAATGCCCACCTGGAGGAGGAATACAGTCCCCAAGTTAGAGCCAAACTGTGGGACTTCCTGACCGATGACCTGATCATCTGTGGAGTGAAATGATTCAAGTTTTTGCCCATTTATGCTTCAAATGTGGAGCTGCAGGTACAGACCTTTGCCAGCAGCAGGGTGAGAGTCTCCAGCAGAGCGGTCTTCACCGTCCAGGCAAAGCGGTCTCCCAAGATACGAATGAGCGGTCCAGTGATGTTGACGACAGAGGGCCGCAGCGCCTCAGCTGAGGTCAGCTTGATGACTCCTCCTAAAGCTTTAGCTGCCTCTTCTTTCTGCTCAGGGCTACCCGTGAGGACACCTTCTCTCAAGACAGGCAGGATACAAGTCACACCCTGTGGAAACAAAGGAGAGAGAGAATAATAGAAAACAATGAATAGGGCTGCAACAGATATTTATCTTCATGACTTATTAATCTGTCATTGCTGAATCTGTTATATGTCAGAAACAGGCCTATTATGATGTCAAAGAGCCCATAGTGACATCCTCAAATTGTTTCTTGACAAAATCAAAGATAATTTATTTACAGTGACATAAGCCAGAAGGCAACAGCAACATTGAAGAAGCTGGAACAAGTGCATTTCTGTCATTTTTGCTCTCTATAGGGCTTAAATGATCAACCTACTGTTTCTTTAAGTGCAGATACAATAACATATGCATGTGTGACATAAGATCAGATTCCACTGCACTGTCAGAGAAAACTTATGTGTTATTATACAACACAGGAGGTCAGTTAGGTGAAAGGATTCTATAAAAGCTTGAAATACAGTGTCGGGAGGAGCCTTCTTACCTTCTTGGGCAGACAGAAACCAGGCAGGTGTTGACCCTTAACATCAGCAGCTGCTGATCTAATGTCTCGATGCAGGTCATCAATCAAAGCCAGCTGGCTGCTTGCATCCAGTTTCTATACAAGACAAACAAACAACAAACACTCAGAAGACATTTTGATGGAGGAGTACTGATGTCTTTTCACCATATCATGTAAAGTATGCAGAAAAACATGTTGACAAATAGGTGCTAATGCTAACGGCATTGGAAAGACAAACTGTGTACAAATATCACTCTCTTTTATTTGCACATCAGCACACCTTGGTAATGGAGTTGATGGTCTCCCAGCTCTGAGCCAGGACCTCGGGGTTGGAGTCGTTTAGAAGGCGGATGAGGCCTGACAGCAGGGTGCGAGTGTGGGCACTGTAGTCCAGGCGGGTACGGGCAAAGTAGGCGTTGAGGATGGTGACAGCAGCTTGTCTGAGGCCTGCGTCGGTGCCTCGTGTGGCCTCCAGTAGGTCCTCTATGATGATCCGCTGGCCCACTTCATCCTCCACAGAGAGGATCACTGTCTGACAGCTGCACAATTCCTGAAGCAGAGATAACACAGAGGGTGTTGTGGTTAGTCCTTTACAGAAAGCTCAAACACAACATTGGCCAATATAGTTTCTGAGTGCCAGTATTACCTGTGCTTCATCCTCTGTTCCCAGCTTTCCTTTGAGAGAGGACAGCAGGGCGGGCAGGATGACCCCTAAGTGACGTGTCAGAGCGTCTCCAGCCACAGCCGACAGGAAGGCCAGAACACGGGTGTTGACAGGAGGAGCAGTCAGCTGGTAGGATCAGAGAGGACGTCCACTTTAGTCGGACAGCCAGACACAATAATAAAGCAAAAAATAAATAAACCTGACTGTGACACTTTACCTTCGGGACCAAGTAAGGCAGCACAGAGCGACTCTTGACTGCCATGACTTGCTTCAGGCCATCCAAAGCAAAACCAGCTGTCTCCTCGTCATCCTGAGAAAAGACATTCACTGGTTAAAAAGCCAGACCGAAAACTTTTGAATGTTTTCTGAACTGTGTTCGTAATCCTTGTTCCCTCACCAGCTGTTTGAGCAGGGAAGGGAGGATGTCGTCCAGCGCCTGGTGACCGATGGTCGCATGAAGTTGCTCAAAGGTTTTGGCTGCAGCCTCTCGGACCTCCTCCAGAGGGTCACAGAGAGCTTTCCTCACTGTGGGGACCAGCGACTCAGAGAAGACCAGCACCTACAGTACCAACAACAGCAGGTTAATGTTTTAATATGGTTGTTCTCACACTCCTAGCCCAAACCTGATTTTAATTCACCAAATTAACCAGCTTGTCACACAAAAAATGATAAGCTTCATGAAGGTATAAATCATGGCAGAGCTGTTGAACTGCATAGATTGTACCGGTGTACACGCATTTCCACACATTGATTCAGTGGGGTCTCCAATCTGCAAACTGTTCTTTAACCAGTGACTCTGTATTTTACTCAGTGCCTGGGAGCAGCTCTAAGGTCCTGTATATCTATAAATAACTTGTAAAGTGTTCGTGGCATCTCTCCTGATCCAAGGAACTTGATTCTTAATCTTATACAACCTCACTACCTGTGATGCTGTGTGTGTGTGTGTGTATGTATGTGACTTACCGCATCTCTGCTGGTAGACTTCATGATTTCGCTGAGGCCGATGCAGACTCCCTGCCTCTCATCACTTTTGTCAGAACGCAGTCCCTCCTCCAGGATGGGAATGATCTCAGGGAGAATCTTCTCTCCCAGCTTCCTCACCAGATCACCGAGTGTCCGGGCAGCAATCTGAAACCACGCCGACAGACATCATCAGTAAAAGACTCTTTGGAGACCTTCCACAGCAACAGGAATAAATAAACACTGCTGACAAATTCAAAAGAGGAATACCGTTCTCTTATCAGGGCAGGTGGAAGCCAGAAAGCCCAGCAGTAGAGTAAAGAGGGTTGGGAGGATTTCTCGAAGAGTTCTGGGGGTGTTGGACACCACAATCTTCCACACATGGAGAGAAGCCTGTCGAACCACCAGCTGAGTGTCAGAGCGACCCATATAGAGACCAGAGAGGACACGATTACGTCGCTCAGCGCCAAGAGCTCCAATGATGGCCTGCAAGAGAGAAGGTCAAAGGTCAGCAATCTTTCACACATCAGTAAACAGACACAGAGAGATGAACACCAAAGTGTTGTAGTGGCAGGTAAAAAAAGAAAGAAATATATTCATACCTTATTGGATGCAGCAGTTCCAAAGTTGTCATCCTCTGAAGCGGTCTCTGTGGTCATCTTTCCTGTCACTCCAGAGATATGGAACAACAGGTCTCCAAGCAGCTGCACAGAGCTGAACCTGCAGCCCAACAACAGCATATGCACACACAGTGTCAGTATAAGAGTGACATTTATTCAGTCAAACGTGTATATTATTAGTATTAGTATATTTCAGTCTAACCTGATTCTCCACAGGTCATCAAACAGGCCCTGTTCCAGCTCAGGAAGCAGCAGTGCGATGGCGGTCTCAGCATACATGCTGATGATTCGCTGGCCAGCTCGCAGCGCCGTGTCTCTCACGTATTCATTCTCATCAGCCAGAGCCTGATGGACACAGAGAAGGAAAGAGCAAAGGCCTGAATACAGATGAAGTTTTTAATAGACAAAATCTGTTCTTGTATCCAGGAGAAAAATGCCTGCAGGTATTTCTAGTGAGTTTGCTCCTGTGTTGTTCTCTACTGAATGCTGGGTCATTCATTAACATAAAAAAAGATACATGAAAGAATAATATTTAAGAAAATAATCTTAGTTCTGTTCAAATCCAAACACCATATATGGTGAGAAATGTGAGGAATCCTGAAAAAGGTGTGCATCATAATGTATAAATACATAAAAGTAGTCATTTTAAAATCAGAGAAAGGGCAGTTAAAGTTAGGTACAATGAAAAGTGACTCAGGACAAGAATAAAACCATTCTGTACATCACAGTACCTTGAGAATACAGGGGATGATGGGCCCCACATAGGGAGTAAACTTGTCTCCGAAGGTGAGCGGCAGGTAGATGAACATCATGATGTAACCATCTCTGACATGGGAGGCGATGTCTACCTTGCTGGCGGTTTGCACCACATCAGGCATCAGCTTATCCAACTTTTCCACTCCCAGTCCAGCCATCACCTCAGCTAGACCTGAAGACGCCAACACACACCTTATTCAGTGAGTCATTTGATGAACAATATTAAAACAACATAGAAATGGAGTGTACGAGGACTGACCTTGTGCAGCTCCAGAGCGATCTACAGAGCTCTGTTCGGAGGCCAGCGTCTCCATGAGCCACGGCAGCAGGTCGTCAAAGCAGGATTCACCCATCCCCTTCACCATGGCTCCCAGGGCTTTGGCAGAGACTGTACGTACCTGCAGAGGAGAAGAGGATGAAGAGCAGTTAAAGCTTCAACTTTACTCACATACAGCACATATTACTGTTGTACTGTTTATATCACTGAACACACCTCAGGCACCGGGTCCAACAGAGAGGCCTTCAGTCCAGGAATAACACTGGGCAGATAAGGTGACAGATCCTATGAACAACAACAAGGTGTACCACACCATTAACAAAACACAAAAGCCTTCAGTTTTTAGTTCATTGTAATATTCAGTTAATGTGTTGTGTACCTTCTGGTCAGTGAGGGAGTACATGTTGCCAATGATCTGAGCGGCCATCTTGCGAGTGTCAGTGGAGCGATCCTGGAAGGCTCTCTGGACAATGGGCATGATGAGTGCCAGAGAGGGGGCATCGATGAAATGTACAAACTTGGTGTCCAGCAGTGTCTGCAGGCATGTCTGGGTCTTCTTGGATGGATCAGTGAGCGCGTCCAGCAGGATGGGGGTAATGGCTGAGGGAGGAACAATGGCATCATCAGCATTTACTTTACATCAGTGGTCACGAAAAATGATTCTTAAAATGTATTCTCTGATTGTAAACCCCATTTCTATGTAGTATTTTTTTCTCATTATTCTTCTTTTCTTCTTTGTAACTCCATAAAAGAATTTTCTCCAGTTGATTTGCTCCTAAAAAGTTTTACGGAATTTCTTTATATACATACTCCCAAAAACCTGTCAAAGGACTTTGATGTGTAAACTCTGTTCCCCTTTCACTACAACTCTGTATTTAAAGAAGGTGGTTAGTTGTGGTCTACTGTTTAGTAAACACCAAGCATTGTATTGTATAACTTGTCCCATACATAAGTAGAAATGGGTAATGCCCTTAAAAAACTAATAAAAATTTTAAAAACTAGCCCATGGTGGCAGCTCAGGGCCAGGACACTTACCCAGGATTTCAGGGTTGCGGATGACAGAGCCGATTTGTCGGAGTGCCTGCTGGCCGGCCTTTTGCACCTTCACATGGGAGTCAGTCAGCACCTCAGTCAGCTTGGGTACGATGCTGGGCAGACAGGATGACAGCTGCTTGGGTGCACAGAAAGCCATGGCACCGAGCAACTCCACCGAGCCTGGAGGACAGAGAAGGGTGATTCGCAAGAACCTACTGTTTGACAATCAACTGCTGATGTGAAACAAAATAACTGAAAATGTTTGAATCAGCTAGACAATAATGTACATGAAGACTATGCTATAATGTGAAAAACAGGATAGGTATGTCAGATAAGAAATGTGCAGCAGTATGTATGCTGGGAAATCATTTTCTATCCCGATGTACCAGAAAGCCTGGAGACAAATTTCTGTCCATCCTCTCAAGACATTCCAGTAATGCCAAGAATCCTGTACATGTAGGGGCTCCTCACCTGCTTTAGTTCTCCAGGATTCCTCCTCCAGAGCCACCAGCAGGGAGGGAAGGACCAGCTTCACCCCGTGGGCACTCAGGTTCCTCATCACAGCCTTGGCACAGTCATCTGCAGCCTGGTTGAAAAATAGTCAGAGGATAAAAACATCACAGTTAGTGCCTGTTTCGTGGATCATGTGTTACGCAAAACTTACAATGCTTTAATGTGGATATGCAGAGAGCAAAGACACGAAGATCAAAGACAGACATTTCAAATGATATACTCCTGAAAGGAAAAGAGGCTCCTCAGAAAATGCATTTTAACATTATGCGAAGCTTATATGAGTGGAAAATGAGATCTCAATGCAGACGAGACAGGGGACTCTGGGATATGGCCTCACCTCTCTGACATACTGGTTTCCATCTCCAAAACAAAGCAGGAGGTGTGGCAGGACGTGGACCACATATGGCTCAAACAGCTTCCCCAACATGTTACACAGCATCTCAAAGGCAAACAGCGCTCCTGGACAGAGACAGACAGCTGGTAAGTGGCTTCTCAGCCATAAAAATACTTACTACTAGTGGTACTAGTGGTTTCTGGCACCAGTGTTCCAGTTACAATGAAGACAGTGTAGACTGATGTAAATAACATCTGCATCATTAGTCCCAAACTAAACAGAACAATAATTGACTGAACTTCACTGACCTTCTCTCCGTCTGAAGTTTTTCTTGTCTTGGATAGCGTCGGTCAGCGTGGTCATGATTTCCTGCTGTTTGAGTGCCAGGATCCCAAGACCTTTGACCAGGCCAGCCAGTCCATATGCTGCTCCCTTCCTCTCTGCGTACTTGTCACTCTCCAGCAGCAGCTGCAGCAGGTTCCTTACTATCCCTGCAGCATCCTCCTTGATAGCAGGGACTAAAGGAGGTAAACAGCTGGCCACAGACTCCTGGACCTGATGAGGGATGACAAACCACATGATGCAGTGAGTTTTTCAATTCTGTCCAGAGAAAGGGCTGTCTGAAGAGTAATGACGCTGTCAGCTGTGTTAATGTGTATGAAAAGGGCTCAAATAATCTCTAATAATTCAAACTCTTCAATGCGGAACTATACAGGGTGAGTAGCTAATCAGGATGAGTTGCTTACCTGCTGTGAAGGTGTAGAGAGTGCAGTGATGAGCTTGGCCACAATGGGTTTGACCTTGGGGTCATTTTTGTCCAGATGTTTGGCCAAGGAGCCCATGAGAATAACCACACTCTGACGGACAGAGTCATAGCTGGCATCCTGGGGGGCGTTTTTTAGAAACTCCTCAAACACTGGCAACAGGGAGCTCACGTTGTCCTGTCACACAAAGCAGCATGAACGTAAGGTGCAGCACAGGACATAAATGCTCATAGAATATACAATCGTCTGTTTATGCAGTGAAATGTACATTAGTTGGGTGAAAAAGAAGCTAACAGTACCTTTCCGTGTGTGTTGAGCGCAGAGAGGGCAGCGTCCAGCATGCAGCGCCGCACCTCAGTGTGACGGTCATTGAGAGCATCGGGCACAAAGAACAGGAAGAGGGGGGTGACCTGAGACTCATCCAGGTACTGGGACAGCTTGTTCAGAGCCAGAGCAATGCCACACCTGACAAAGAAGTGTGAGGACAAAAGGACTCAGTGCACAAAAAGGAACATTTCAAGTTGTATGGTTTCTACTCTTTTATAAGGGGACTGGTGTTTATGATAATAGCAGATATAACAGACATTTAGTTTTGCTATTAAACATAAAATTGGATAAAGGTGTGGTTCACTGACAAGCACAAAACAGCTTTTTCCTGTCATCAGCATCACTTTTTGTGGCACCTTATCTCTGTGTTAATCCAGACATGCATTGATTGACTGCACACTGAAGGAGATATTATAATAGTGCATATATTTTTCAATTTTTGCTCCCAAGATACATGTTAGAAAACCCTGGTTTATCTCATCTTTGCAAACAAACAGATTTACCTGGCCTCCCATTGATCAGGTGGAGACTCTGAGATGACTCTGCCCAGGGCATCCAGCACAGGAGGTGGTCTCTTTGAAAAGAAAAAATATCATACCATGTTTTTGAGCTCTAATTCATATACTAGTGGCCAGAGCTATAAGAGTAACAACGTGATTTGGCGGTGGTGCAGGGCCTCACGTAGAGTTTCTGGTGGTAGAGCTCAGTGAGCTGGCCGAGCACCGTGGCAGACTGGTCCCTGTACTGGGACACAGCACTCGACAGAGCATCAGCTGCTGCAGAACGGACGGCCTCCTCGTGGTTGGTGACGTCTCCAATAAGCAGGGAGCAGAGCTCAGGGACCAGCTCCAGACCCAGAGACTCCCAGAGTCTGTGAAGATGGACAAGGCAAGAAATCAGTTCAACTTTCAATTCAAACCATGGCTTCTATTCTCCTTTACAGTACAAACTTAATTGATCTCACATGACAAATAAAACCACACTGGAATGTTATTTGGAGAATAAGAAATACTGAAAACACTGAGACTGCTGTTGCACAAGATAAAGAAACGGTGAAGTTGGGACAAGTTAGTTTAAGTGGGGTGTCACAACTGTACAGATTGTAAAGCCCTCCGAGGCAAACAATGTTTGTGATTTTGGGCTTTAAATAAATAAAATTTAAAAATTTAATTTAAGTGTACGATGAACCCTCAGCTAGTAGAAGAAATGGGCAAGAATCTTCATAATACATACTTTTCAGCCAAGGCTCGGCCCTCCTCCTCCACATCAAACCTGGCAATCCAAAGCCTGCGCAGCAAACTCAGGCCACTGGCCTCTGTGCTGTCAGTGGGAAGAGCAAACTCCATCTCCACCAATCCCTGAGCACAGAGCGATAGGGTGTAAATATCTAATAGTGATGCATATACACATGATTTATATCATTTGTCATCTCACCAAAATTATCATTAAATATGTTAATAGTCGTATCCTCAAATTGACTGAGGAACTGAATTAATCCTTTCAGTTTTATAAGCTGTAAAACAGCTGGAAACCATGACGTGGTGACCTTTCCTGTCTGTATTAGACTTGTTTACTCTATTGTGGGACCAGGCCACTGTCTGCTGATTCCAAAATGAACTGATCCAAAGCTCACCCTGAGGGCAGCATCCCGGACAGAGAAGCAGGGTGAAAGCAGGGCGTTGAGCAGGACATCTATCTCTGGCTGCTCTGCGACAGTGCAGCCGTCTCCTCCTCCAGCACTGGCACACAGCGCTGTCAGGCACTGAGACGCCAACACCTGAAACACACAGTGTGAGAAGTCTCACATCAAAGGGCTGAACAGTCATTTCATCATCCAGTTATCTATGTAGCTATATCGTGTTGTGTCAAGGATATAGGAAGGACAGAAGAGAAATAAAAACACAAAAACAGCAAATAAGTCTCAACATAGCAGCAGTATGAGAAAACAAATGCTTTATTATTAACAACTGTAGCCAGGACAGAATCAGGAAATGAAATCAGGCCAGCATTAACAAAAACTAGATAGCTGAATCTGAAAAAGCTTATGGTCTGTAAAAATGTGTTTACCTGGACTCTCGGGGTGGCAGTGGAAATAACTCTGGTCAGAAGCAGCAGCATGTTGACACGTGGAAGCAGTTCTGGGCCATTCTGAGACAAGAAAAGATCAGTTAGTACATGATTACATCAAACTACAAAATAAATAGTAGCACTGTCAAATTAAAATTTCTTTACTAGCAATGTCAATTATTTTTACAAAAGACAGCTTTGTAGATGACAAATAAGTTAAAAAAAATGCTGGGAAAAATGGAAATCATGTATGGCTCTGATCTCATTTCTGCTTGTTTGCAGTGATGGCGTTTTAGTTATAGCGTTCATATCTTTTCCAACCACCATCTTCCTGTGCAGGTCACAGACAAAAGAAAATGCACCAGAGAGGTTTGTCTCTACCTCATCTATAACAAGGTCATCGCTGTCTGTGTTGGCCCGAAGCTGGGAGTGTTCAATGATGACTTGCAGTGCTTTGGTCATCAAATTCTCCGACTCCTCTGTGCTGCCTGAGGACTCCCTGAGCATGGCGTTGAGGAGAGGAAAGCAGAAAGAGAAAGCAGGAGCAGACAGTGGAGCCACATCTGAGGGGAAGAAAACAATACAAATAAACAAGAGCGCAGTCAGTAAACCAGCACTGAGTCACATTTCTTATATTAGTGACTTACTACAAGTTTGACTTTCTACTGGGATTACTGACAATACTTTATATTTGATAGATTGAATAAATACTTTCTAGAAATATACACTCTTTGTATTTCCATTATGATGCATAGCTCGGTTGTCCTAGTCTTCCTTAACAGATACATGATTTGTAATAAAAAAAAAACAAAAAGAGCGTGAGGGTGGATGTCTGTTCAGCACCTGTCTTGGCCTCTCTCTGTGGGACAGTGTGGTTGTGCAGCAGCAGTATGGTGCGATGGGCTGCTGTGTCCAGGTCCTCCTGTCCCCAGGCCTCGTTCAGCTCACACTCTGGCTTCAGCAGCCGCAGAGTCACATGTCCAACGAGCTCGGCTGGAAGGGAAAAATAAAGGTGACTGCAAATCCTGATGCTGTGTCTATCAATACAACGTGACACTAAGATGAGCCATGTACCTAGAGAGTGGAGGTGTTTGGGCATGAGGCACACTCCAATATCCAAGAAAACCTGCTGGATGCGAGGAGCAGCCAGAGGGGATTGTAGCAGCGGCATTAGGACCTGGAGGACAGCTGGAAGCTCCCTGGTGATCTGAGGTGGTCTCTCTATCAGAGCGGCTTCCAGCAGACCCACGAGACTCTGCAGCTCCACATCCAGCTGGTGACAGTGAGAGGTAAGCCACAGCTCAGTACGGAGAAAGTAACAACATCATGCTTCAGTTTCAGAGATTTTCTTTGGGTGACATTGTTTCATACCCCTTGAAGTCTCTTGCGTACAGCAGTCTCCTTTTCCAGCTGGATCTGCATCATCTCCTTCTGTTTGCTGGTTAGCTGCACTTCATCTTTGATGCCCTTTTTCTTCTTAAGCTCCTGCGAGATCAAAGAGAAATCAAAAGGTATTACAGACCTTAACATCACCAAAAGGCACAGACGGTGGTGCGTGCACTTTACCTCCTGTAACTCCAGTTCAATGATCTGTTCCTTGTAGGAGTACGCCTTGTTTTCTCTCTTCATGTTGACTTTCTTGGTGCTTTCCTTCTGGGCGCTGTGGCAAGTGTAGAGGGGCAGAAGACAAAAGTAAATAAATGCCAAATAGACAGCAGGAAGTTCTGTTGACTGCTGGTGAGTTCAGAGGTCCACAGTAGTAGGAGAGGCTGTACAATACCTCTGGATGATGCTCTTGTCATACAGTTCTCCCTCGGGTGTCAGCATGATGGCATACTCCTCCCTGGTGACGTTGAGGAGAGTGGGTCGGGAAAGCCCCTCTGTGACATGGCTGATAACCCGTGGCAACAGCTTGTTGGGGGAGAGACCAGAGAGGGCACCGACGGCATTTTTCACTGCCTGGGGAGAAAAACGTGATCACTAAACATCCTGGTAGCGTGTAAAATACATCAGTAGGAGTCAAACACTGATGTCCCTCTAGATATTCTGTACAATTTTACATATAACACACAAGTCTTTCATTTTCTATTTATCCTTCAGTCAGACTTATGTTTGTCACAAGAATCAGTTAAGTACACTTACACTTCGTATGGCTAAGGAAAATGCAGAATAAAAAGACAGCGTTGTGTTTTTACCTGGTTGTCAGCATTGACCTCCAGTAGATGAGGCAGAATAGCTTCCAGATTCTTCTCTATAAATTCTTCTGCTTTTATGTTCATGGAGAGGAGCAGAACAGGCCAGAGGCCGTGGCGAGCAGCGACTAAATGAGACATGCAAAGAGTGGAAACATGTCAAATATGAGACACTATCCCAGCCAATGTACTTACTAAGCTACCAAAACTTGGCACATGCTCATTCTCATACCTATGGATGGATGATGAGTGACTATAAGGATCTCCTTGGCCAAATTCTCTGCTTCGGTGGGGTCACCCCATTGGCTGGCAGAGGAGCAAACAACACACAGAGCGTCCAGCAGGACACGAGGGGGAACATAGCTGCGTCCCAGCTCAGTCAGATCTCCAGACTCTGATACCAGGACATCCTGGGGCAAAAGCTGAAAGTTCACACACACACAGTCAGTAACAATCAAGCCGATTCAGTCGACTGATTCAATGATGATCCATGATCATCTCTTAAAGATGCAACTCTGTGTTTTTGATGTCTACAGCGAATAACCAGTCTATACTTTGTGTTTGTTGATGACCACGCGAAGTTCTCCCAGAAGGCCATGGGCAAGACTAGATCCACCCAGAGAGGAGAGCAGCTTCCTGACTGTCTGCTGTGCCCGCTTCCTCACACGCCAGCTCCGAGACAACAGGACAGCAACCGTGGCGTGATGATACATCCTACAGAAATGAATGAATTCATAAAAATGAATTTGTGATGAAAGCAAGATGGAATTAGTAGATAAAACAAATCTGGTCTCTAAATGTTAAAGGAGGGACCGACTCACTGTGATTTGCTGGTGTTAAGTCTGTGAGCGTGATCCAAGAAGAGCCTCTCACAGAGCAGCAGCACTGTCAGCAAAGCTATAGACAGAGTGAAAGAGATAGAAACATGCCATTATTTCATGTTTTAATATTTAAAAAAACACATAAGGCTATGATTTATTAAGATGTGTTGCCTTACTTTCCTCGTTGGCCTGGGAGAGGAACTTCTCGGTGGTGAAAAGTGGCTTCTTCTCATCTAAAATCACGTTCCAAAAGCTGGAGAACTTAGCCTCTGCAGAGTCAAAGAGACAAAATACCCTCGTCACTTCCCATCCTCGTATACTGAGAAGTTCAGTCAATAAATAAAGATAGCAGCCTCACCTGTCTGTGATTCCAGCAGAGCCATTCGACTCAGAAGAACAGAAGCAGCCACACCTTCTGCAAGCAGAGCATGCTGGGAGTTTTGGGCCACTGCCTTCTCCACTGTTTGGAGGAGCAAGGGCATGAGGTCTGAGGCTTGGGCCAGAGTGTCACCTACAAAACAAGACAAAGCACAGGACTAAAGATTGAATTCAACTGAAGGACATGTTCGACACGCAACATGACGTCCCTGGTGTGTCTGACCTCTGAAGGCCCCCAGCATGGCCTGAAGGTAAGCGTGTCGAACCAAAGAGGTGGATGTCTTGAGGGTGAAAGCTTTCTTCAGCCAATCAAGCAGTGCGGTGGGGACCTCCACTGTGAGACGACTGCTCCACTGGGAGAGCACAGACACTGCATGCGCCAGGGTGCCCTCGTGAACTACAAAGAAACAAAGACAAGTCAATACTAGACCCAACATTACACTGTGGCCTCTTGATGACATATAGAGATACTCTGCCTGAGGTTAGTGAGTCTGTCTAGAATTCTGGCACAAAGGAAAGGAGGAAAAGAAACAAAAACAATACCTTCTTGTTGTAAATATGGGATGAACATCACAGTAACTGCAGAGCTGAGCGTCTGGCTGGACGTTCCTGACACGGCATGATGACTGCAGCTGGCAATCCCTACAACAAGAAGACAAAGAAGTCTCGAGATAAAAAAAATGTTTCCAATTCTATCTCAAAGGCAGCTATGCTAATAATTCAACAGCAACATCTCTTACCTGACAACACACTCATCTTTTGGGCGACAACTGTGAGCTTTCCCTCCGAACCTGCAACCAAAACAATTATTTGTCAGGTGCGCAAAACCAAACATGTTAAAGACGATATTTCTTTCTGATAGGTAATTAGTTCACCTCCGAGGATCTTGAAGAGGTGTGTGACAATGTCCTGCACAGCGGTGGGGTCACTGCACTGCTGAGCCAGGTTCTGCATGGCCTGGACTGCCTCCTCCATCAGCTGGGCATTGTTGGCCTTCAGCTGGCCTGAGACACAGACCACAGCAGTAATTAAATACACATTAATATGATAACAGAGTCATAATTCCCCCGTCACAAACACATCTTTGTGTCAGCTGAATGTTTGCTTTAGGATGGTGCTCCACAAGATGCAAACACAACTAGCATGCATTAAGTCCTTACTTGCGATGGCCTTTCCAATATCCATGGCATACTGGCTGAGGTCGAGAGTTACAGATGACAGCAAGCAGGAAATGGCTGGAATGAGACCACAGAAGATTTTAAATTTACTGGTTAAGAGCTGCCCTAGTTTCAAGCAGGCAAATATTTCACACAATGATCCAAAACTGAAAGCATCTCACTCTGCATGGCGTTCTCTGGACTGCGAAGCATTGTCTTCTGCATTGTGGGGAGAAGCAGCTCCTTGAACTCAGAGTGGGACACATGACGCAGCAAAGAGCCACTTTTGTCCAAAATGTGCTGCTGTGGCTTTATCTTACTCATGAGGACTGATTTTATGTACAGATCCAACAGGGCACTCTGAAAATCAGTAGAAACAAAATTGTAAGTTGCAGCCCCAGAATATATTCATCTGAGATTTCATGAACTCCTTGAGGGAAATCAAAAAATCAAAATCATTCTTAAAACGAAAACTAAAGAACAGATAAAAACATCCTACCTTGTGTTTCTCTATTGTAGCTTTGTCTTTCTGAGTGGTGCAGAAGTCCAAACACACCCCCAGCATGGCCAGAGTAGTGGGGCTCTGGTCCAGACTCAGCAGCGTGCTGATGTATTGATCAACCAGTCCAGGGTTCTGTTAGAGACAACAAAACATTAGACCTATGCAGCATCCCTGTGTGTATTACAGATGTTGTCCGGTAACAGATGAGGGTCCATGTTTATTTCTATAGCTTGTGGACAGGTCCAGTTGAGGTTCATGTAAGGTCCACTTTCAAATGTGTCTGGATTTTACAGGTAGTAATGGTTTCTGATCCAGATGAGTTTTTAATGAGACTTCTTTCCAAAAGATCAACATGTGTCTTTTATTGACAGTGTGCTCCACACAGTGTACTGCACTCACTTGCTCCCAGAGGTGACTGAGATTCTTGAGGCTTGATTTCTGAGCTGTGTTCTTGGCTCCACCCACCACCTCTGCCACAAGAAGGCTTTGAACCTCCACCTAAGAGACAGCAAACCACAAGGTGATACCAACATCCAAAATAAAACACGGACTGTGGTCAAGTGTGGGTAAACTCTACATGACATCACCTCAGTAAGAAGTGTATGAACAGATATAAACAGTTATTACAGAATAAATCATTTTACTTTAATCTAAATATGTAGATACTCTTTACTGACCATTTTCTTCCAGATGGGTCCCTCTCTTTTCTCTGGGGCAGAAAACACACTGGGGACTAAAAGGCAGGTCCAAGACAGACCGATGAAGGCAGCAGAGCCTGTGCATTTACTGCAAATATAACAAGGTAAGCATAAGAGAGGGGAAAGGACGACCACAGTTAAAGCAGAACAAAACACAGACACAATCATCTATATTTGTTTAATTAGTTATTTTTTTATTCTCCACCTTTATCCAACTATAAATATATTTTACATACTCTCTCATAAATTGGTTAATTTTTATTCTTTTTCAATAAAAACAGTGCAAACCTACTAAATGTGTATCAATGCACTTTACTGTTTGTTGCCAAATGACACTCAGATAATTCTAATTACATACAATACACTATACAATTACTGTATTTTTCGGACTATAAGGCGCACTTAAAATCCTTAAATTTTCTCAAAAAGCAACAGTGTGCTTTATAATCCGGTGCGCCTTATGTATGACTGTATGTATTACTGACCTCGAACCGATTTTATGTGGTACACGGCGCTCAAAAATCTGTCAAAATGTTTTAGTACGACTTTGGTAA
>JBAJHX010000076.1:3303338-3321397 GCA_037176925.1 Amniataba percoides | reverse complement strand
GTTTAATTTGACATATTTTTCTCTCTATTATCTCCCCATGATATCACGTAGTTCAGCTTTCTTATCAGATGCCACGCTGTGCATCCTGTTTAACTCTGCTTTTATTTACTCGGCATATAAACTCTTTTTTTCCTTCCTTCCCTGTTGCAGCGCCCGCTGAATGGCTGACAGCTATCAAGTATCAATATTCATAGCGAGAGGGAGCACAACACATAAAGTATCCTGTTCAAACATTTGAACTGTAGTAGAGAAATTCACCTAAAAATACGTTCCTCGGCCTGTCATGGAAAGTGACTTCAGTCTCACAGTGAAACTTATCAAATCACACAACTGGCTGACAGACAGGGCTCCTTGCATGAAACAAACATACAAAATAAGGATGCAAGAGAAGGAAGTGCTCTCTGAAACGTGAACGGGATAAATCGAATATTTCCTGTTAAACATGCCTGACCGCAGCTGGACATGCAAACGACGGATTTCATCTGTGCTTGTAGGTCACAAGAAATCCTCACAGCTCGCTTTTTTTATCTAGTCAAATGCAGTGTAACCCAAGTCTGTGAGCGCGAGGTTTGAACAGACCACATGCAGGCACCAGTGGAAAGGGCAGTAAAAAGCACTCGCTTAAATGCTGACGTGAAACTGACACTAATAAATGCTTCAGGCCTCAGGAAAAGAAAAAAAGAAAAACACTTTGTTGGTTTAGCTCTCCCCCCCTCAGTGCAGCTGAGTCGGTCTGACTACAATTCAACGCTTTGCCTGGATCTTCAAAGAGAAGGACGCCAATGTCTCAAAAGCACATTAGCTACACTTTTTTAAGTGCTGAGCAGAGGAAGCAACAGTCTCACAGATACCCATTAATCAGCCGTGGACGCTCACTGACTGAGATATGAGGACACATCTGCTCACACAGCTGTCTGTGGCTCAGTGTGGGGGAGACACACGGAAACCGAGGTCTCGCAGTGTCACAAGTTCCCAGAAGTTGTCACAAATAAAAAAAAACAGTATGAGTAACATTAATGGATTAATGGAATTTGAAGACTTTAGAGAACTTGAATCAAAGATGTTCAGTCAAATTTGACACATCCTAACTACAGTGACATGACTTAAGGTATAAAACTGAGTACAAAGCATTTCTCAAAGCCTTTTTCCCAATTCAGAAGAAGACAGAGGCAAGACTTCATTCAAAAACATCATGCTTCTCTCAGCATAGTTTTAATAAACAACTTTCACAAACTGAGGCTGACAAAACACATAACACCAACATTAAAGCTCCAATATGATGAAAACACAACAGAAGTGAGAGAGAAATGTGACAAATGTCCTGATCCATCCCGTGTTTGATCTATATCACAGCAGCTCGGCACACAAAGTATGTTGTCTTAAAGTGCCACATATTTCACTGGAGTTTGGTTACAGGCTCGACTACACTGAGGCAGATCTACGAGCCACTGCGATGGAAACGTGTATTGTAAATGCAAAACTGTGCTTAAAAATGAATCACTTTAACGTATTTACATCACCGCCTTAACTTGGTGGAGAAAAAAAGCGCCTTTTCCAGCTCGGACTGAGCTTCGAGCTTTTCTGGCCATTTTGTCAGGACACTTCCTCCTCACGAAGACAACTTCATACAACTATACAGCTAACTGTGGTGATGTTTCAGACCGAGTGCAGCTCTCTGTCTGTCTGAGACAACTTCTTCGCTCCGGACATGCACCTGTTGCTGGTCTGAACATGGAGACGGAAACAGGAACAACACGCTCCGTTTACGACCACCTACCGGATCGATGTCCATCTTGTAGGAAAACTACCCGGTGAGAGCGAAGCCCGCTGGATGGACTTTTCTGAGGCTGACGCCGAAGTTTTAAAAATCCTACAGAGGAGGTTTTTAAGAGTTTGATGCTCCTCCAACTGGACTACGTTTCCTCCTCTGTGTAACTTCCTGTTTTTTTTTCTTCAAACTGAATTCCTTCGCTCCGTCCGTCAAGTTGACGTCACACGAGCAACGTTTCCCCAACAAATGTTAAAATAAAACACCTGTGGCTTTTTAAAAATATTTTCATCAACTTTAATGTGTTGAGTCAGAAGTTTGCATAGACATCCAAAAGCTTCTAAATGAGCATGAGATCATTCATGTTTGAACTGAATTGTATTTTCTCACTCTTTAGCCATTTTAAGCGACCGTGTCAAAATGTACTAAAAACTACACAGAAAATCCATTTTAAGTGATACTTATCTGAGTTTATGGTCTACAGCAGCAAAGCACTGAAACACTGTTAGTACAGCAAAGACGTATTATGTTTACCATTTTACACCTTTTAAATACGTTTTTTTCATTTTTTAAAATCATAAATATAATAGCATTATGTATTTTGTTGGCCATTCAACAACAACTGTGTGCTTTTATTTCGAAGGCGGCACCCCTCACTTCCGTTGATTTTGTTGTGTAACGCACCAACCTGAAGTGACTCTCCCTGTTTTAGCCTGGGAGTGACGTCACCAAGGTGTTCCCACCAAGTGTTGACTGTGCCTCATTACTGAATCGTTACCTCTCAAACTTTTTGTGTTCCTCTTGGCTGAACTGAGGCGTGGCTTCAGTGTAACAACAGCTTTTGTGTTTATGCTCAAACAAAAGGCCTAAATGAAGGCGTGTGACAGTCATTTACAGTGAGTCTGTAACAGGCAGAGATCCACTACCAAGAATCCTATTCACCACTGAGACAAGACAGTCATATAAATACATTAAGTCAATCCTTTCTTCCAACCAACCAGGAAAAAATGAAGTATTATTATGGTCTGTTTCCACTGAAATACAGAATACTACCGATGTGTTGCTGATGGCAGCTGCAATATTAAGACCCTTCAAACTCATTTGTTCACACACTAACTGTATCTGTACATCTGCAGCTCTGCTCCACGTCACTGATCCTTCTGATTAGATAAAGATGTTGTTTCAGTACATACTGAAGTCAAAGTGGTGAGAACGTGAGATTGCCATTAGTCAGTGCTGTTCATTTTCTAAATCAATCAGTGAACGTGAACTCTGGCAGAGACTATATACATGTGGAGACCTAGGTGTTTTTCTCGGCTTCCTGAGAAGCTCCTCCCTGCTCTGCAGCTCCTTAACACACTGATGTCATACTGAGTCCCACCCAGCCAGCAGCCCGACCAACCGGTTCCACCTCTGTCTAGGAAGACGCTGGTGGAGAGGCTTAAATGCTGTTCATTACCTGCTGTCATGTCAGACCATTGCTGCAGGCTGTTCTAATGCACAAGTGCTAAAATGCAAAAACAGCCATTATGTCAACGGTGGGAAACTGCCTGGCAGGCATTAGCGAGTGTGCGACAAATACAGTCTACTGCATTCTCGGAAAAAGCCCTAATGTTTGGAAATTAATCGCTGCAATGTGTTTTAGAAAAAAATGGCTTTTATTTCTTTTGACAATATACATTTTTTGTGCGGTGGCTGAGCAGTTAAATTATCTACACACAGGATAAGCATCAAGGACAGAATAAAAAGAAGACGAGAGTTATTTCTTTCAAGGTTAAAGGGTAGTCCACTAACAGTTCCTGATTACATACTGTATTTACTAAGAAAAAAACAAAATAATTAAAACCCAATAGAATCTAAAGAGAGTGTCAGAGAGAGATAGACATATTATACAAAGGAAAGAGATGAAAAAGTAGAGAATAGTATAAAAGCATCGCAGTAATTCTCCACACAATATTTCATCAATCATTTCTCCTCAGTGGCCTTGTCTGATGATGATATCCGACATGTCATCAACCTTCACCAGCTCCAAATTCTGTTAAAAGTAAAATGTTACACATTAAAATGCAACAATAAACAGACATGAAAATTTCAATTTCAAAATTTCAATGTATTCACATTTCTTCAGATGTAAATAATGTCCAGGATGAATTGAAGGTACAAGGTTTCCCACTTCAAAACTTCTTAATGTTTCAAGGGATAAAATGATCAAACAGGACAATAGGACTTGTACTGTTTTCATTATTTCACATTAGTTTGACGATAAACATGCAGACATGGTAAGACCAAAAACTACTTATATCATTAAATTTAAAATATTGCTTTGGCAATCAGCAAAATAGGAATCAGCTTCTATTGGAGAGATTGGTGAGAGGACTGATACCACGGTCATGAGTCTTCTCTAAATATGAAGCTAGAGAGGTTTAGCTTAGTTTAGCACAAAGAGTGATAACAAGGGGAAATAGTCTAAAAGTAAACAGAATGAACCAAACAGGACATCTAAAGTCACAAATGAACATCTTTTTTGTTTAATCTTTGCAGAACCTGAAGTATAAAAAAAAGGTTTTTTGGTAGTAGGCTAATTGAAACCTTTGGATGTTAATTATCTCCACTGTTTGAAGTCTTTATGCTATGCTAAGCTAATGGCCTGCTGGCCTGATATTTATTGGGCAAACATGGCTGTGGTACCAACTTGTCATCCAACTCTCAGCAAAAAACATGTGAAGCATTTTTTAAAAATAAGTGGACATTTTAGCCCAATAAAAATGGAGCCAAAATGTTTATAACATTTCTATAACAAAGATTATAATAAACACTAACCTTTTCATTGGCAAGATGAAGCAGAGCGACGAAGGCCAGAGGCACTGACAGGTTCTGAGCCATTGTGTTGGGCAATCTGGACCGCCACAAAGACAGAAGGACAAAAGAAAGACGTACACAATCAATTTTACATCCATCTGATCATGCTGTTCAAACCATGTTGTTTAGGAAGTAGTTGTTCTCAGTTGTGTTGCTGGCTGTTTCACAGAAGGTCTCAAATGATGCACATTTGCCAGGCTAACATATCCACCCACACAAGTGGTTTTGTTCACAGATCACAAACTGCAGTGTTACTACATGAACTGCAAGCTCTAAGCACAACTCCCAACCCAGATGAATACAGATGAAAAACATTCTTCACACTAATACAGACTAATTAGAGAAAAATGTGTGTCTAAATGTACATGTATATTTCTTAATAGAAAACCTGATTGCAAGAACAGTGATGCATAAAGAGATACACACAATGTATTTGTATGCAAAGCTCTTTTGGAAAATGCCAGTTATTATTCCTCATTAGTGTTGTGCCAAGGCAGGCATGGTGGGAGGTCTGTTGGTACCTTTGAAGCAGTGTCTTTGTGGTCTCACTGAAGGCCTTCTCCCCACACACCTCTGCTTTTTCTACAGCTGGCACCTCCTGTAGGGAACATCAAGGCATAACTAAAAAAGACTTGTACAAACAGAAGCACACACATACACACAGATGATCTCTGACTTGCTGCATGTCTACTCTACAGGCCCAATGTGACCAAAGACTAGAGTCTCAAAACCTGACACTTACAAATGTACCTGTAGACAGAAGAGCCTGATAAAGTTATTGTGTCCTGATGTGATTTACCTCTGTGGGCTTTTCTGGGCTGCCGGTCAGAAGAGTCCACATGCTGTTCTTGAGTCTCTTCATATCCATTTTTTTTGCAGTCTTTGCATAATTGATCTCAATCTTGTTGACCTACAGAAAAACAAATTATTTAAGTATACATGTTTAAAATGGCAAAGCAAAGTCACTCAAAAGCTTCCAATCAACTTGCAACTTTTGAGCAGAGAGATGCTGCGTCTGAAAAGCCAAAACCTGCACTAAAATGTTATGTGACTCACCCTGTGTGGTTCAGGTACCAGATCATCCTCTCCGTAGGTCGAGATGCCCTCTAGATCTTGGGAGGGCAGAGGTACACTGTCACCTGAAGGTTGTGTATCGTCTGAGCCGGCAAACCCTTCAACGTCATCGTCACTGTCGCCACCCTGAACAGGAAGTTTGACAAAGAGATGCCCATAAGGATGAAAATCTAACTGCATTCACTGATATAGCCATTTGATATCATGACATTATTTAGAACCATATTATCTAACCCTGCTCCTTAGATAAAGTCAGTCTTGGCTGTAACAGTACCAAAACAAATATAAAGCCATTCATTTCATACCTCAAGACCTGGACAGAAGTTAGCTGTGTCGTTGGCGTTGTTGTAGTCGTAGTCTCCGATGCCTTCTCCCAGCTCTCCAGACAGCCTCTTCTGGCCTTCTTGGCTCAGCTGCAGTAAACAAAAGCAAATATACCCTTCTTAATACATTTTAATGTAGGTATGGATAATCAGATTATACCATTGTTTTATGTCTATACTTAAATGTATTTTGTAAATAATAATAATATTCAGTCCAAAAAGCAGGCAAGACAACAGGTAATAAGATATGTTATTAGAAATAATAAAGAAATAATGAGATAAAAATTGTGTTGCTACAGATGTTCACAGATTTTTCTGTTTGTGTGGACTAAATCAAAGATGTCAAACGTCAGCCAGTCTGAGTCATGTAGAGTATCATGCTGAGGAGCCTCTCAATCTGATCCCCCAGATCCCCATATAACCCCGAAATAATCACTTTATTTTCTCTGTGTGCATTCACAGCAGATCTCATGGCCTCCACTGGGCCAAATAGTATTTCATTTCTATTTAATGACCCCACACTAACTCTAATTCCCTTCGGGTCTGCAAATGTTAAGGGCCACACTGGTGCTCTGATTCCACAAACAAAAATGTCTGTTTGTGATTCTCAACTTGCAGCCTCCTCTGCCAGACCTTCCAGTTGACAGGAGCAGCGGCGACTCACCGAGCTGGAGGGTTTGAGGCTGAGCTGGGAGAGGGTCTCTGGGGGAAACTGGAAGTCTGCTGGTAGAGTTGTTTTCTTATTGCTGGCACTGAGGGCAGATTTGCTGTTCGTGGTCGCAGCCTGTGAAGGGAAAGCAGATAAGAGACATCGCCACCATATCCTGACATTTTCACAACAGATGATTTGAAATTATGTCAGACTGTTTGCTAGGAGGAAAAATGACAGAGTGGTTTATATGTTACGCATGCATGCATTACGTGGATGTTAATAAACTGGATATATTTCAGATCTATTAGATGTGTGTTGCCTGATCCAAAAAACCTGTATCAGCCCACAGAGACTAATTATTGGCTCATTGGCTTTATTTTTAAAGAACCATGCAACATATTGGGGTCTTGCATGTCTGCATGAACACTGGAAACAGCTAGCCCAGACCTTTCCAACAGGCAACAGTACTAACCAACCAGCATGTCTAAAAAGATCCCAAATTTACATATTATATCATGTTTGTTTTAATTTGGGAAACATATTTAATCAGTGTCATTTTATTACTTTTTTTATAGCACCAAGATGTTGATGTTGTTTCCAGCTGTTAGGCCAAACTAAACCAGCTGTCAACACTAGCTGTGTATTTACCACACAGATATGTGTATAGTAGATTCAATCCAACTATAGCCAGTAAAACAAATTAAACTATTTCTCCATATGTCAAACTATTAATCACTAATACTAAGCTACAAACATAAAGTGACATTTATGCCAGATGACACTCAGCAACAGTGAATTTGTTGTAGAAAGACACAGGTAGTCTGGGTTCTTACTCTCGTGGTACGGAAGTATGTGTCAAAGTTGACGTCGTCACTGAAGTCTATTTCAAAGGTCTTCTTGGGCTTCCTCTTACGCGTCTCCTTGTCAGGCAAATGGTCCACTGTATAAAAACAAACCAAAAGATGAGACAGATAAATGCTAATTTCAAAATGATCTCACCCGTGGACACCCTCTTCTTCCCCTGATCCTTTAAAATACAATAAATAAGCCTAATGTGTGTACATTGTGCTCTCAGTATAATAAACCTTCAAATTACCTGGCAAGAAGCACATGAAGACAGCACAAAAAAAGCAACACAGTTGGTTTAGGCTACATTAACTCTACTGACAGAAAATAAAGAGCAAAAAAATCTTTATAGTTACAACATTATAGCACCAGTCTACATTAATCTAAGTACATAATAAAAAGTAAATAAAAATAATAAAAAGTCTTTCTCGAGGGCACCCACTTTTCCAATCTCGACTCCCACACCACAGTTGTCTCCATTTATGTTAAAATGTAAATTTCACTCACACTTGTGCTTTGGCTTGAACTGCCAGTAGCCAGGTCCAGCCCATGTGGCCATGGTCCTGGGGCTGAAGTAAGAATACTCCCTGGGCTGAGAGGACAGCTGCAGACACATGGTGGCAATGTCTCCCTCTCCGATGGGAATCACATCCCTGAGCCAACATCACACCAGCACGAGAAACCATTAAAGCACAGACACAGACAGAAATTAGACTTTTGTTAAAAGAGGCTTAAAAGTCAGATTTTGACTTATTCATGGTGTTTAAGTGAATTCACTGCCCACTCTCTTAGTGATCCTAGGTTATGCAATTAGTTTGATGATTACATAAGTAATGTATTTCAAACTTGCGAGACGAGTTGGAGGAGAGGCTTTTTCCCCTCCATAGAACAGAAGCTACAGTACAAGAGAATTAAAGAGTATAGGGAAATAAAAATACAAAGAAAGGAACCTCATCTCTAAAAAAATGCTAACATTAACATTAATTAAGGCAGAAAGTCTGTGTTGAGTATTTTTAAACCTTTTAGCAGAGGACAGCCATTACTGTTGAACTGTTGTACAATCCATGAGCGTACCTTCCTCTGCCAGAGCCAGAGGCTTCACAGCCCTCCTTTTGCTCCTTGGATCCTTCCTCACAGTCACCTTGTCCGTCCTCGTAGTCGGCATCAAAGTCAGGGCAGTCGTCTTCTTCAGGCTCAGGCTCAGCGTTCACATCAAACACATGTTCGCCCTGCTTCATCTTCTCCAAGAGTTGATTCATAGTCTAAAACCATATAAACGAACCCTGATAAATGAACCTTGAAAGAAGATGCATTGTCAGACAGATAGCTAGTTAGGATCTGACACGCTCTGCAAGTGAGACCTGTAGACTTGATTTAGAAGTGGAGTAGTAGGCTGCAAGCCCAGAGAAGATTGCTGGGTGTTAAATTGGTCATCACTGCAAGATGATGTGACCATTTTATCCTCAGTGTTTCCCCTGGTTCTTTTAGGTCAGCTTGGTGTGTCAGCGTCCTAAAGAGGTCTCCCCAAGACAAGAGCTAAGTGTGCACCGGGATTGTAAGGTGGGAAATTAGATCCCAATATTTCTCCAAACAGATACTCTTTAGGTTTTTTTTAGGTCTTTAGGTTTCTACACAGAGATTGAACTAACTTTGAATTTGTTCAAATTCATTCTAATATAGCCCATATTACACAGTGTAATGACAGACACAGACAGGTAGAGAATTCAAAATGCTTCAACACACTGTCAGATGGTTAACTTCACATTTTGCTAAAATTGGCTTATTGGCTTGTATTATGAGATCACCTCAGTGGCTAAGATACCCCTTCAGTGCTGTTTAAGATGATCTGATAGAAACACTCTGGCCATTTTCAGAGCAGCAGACACTTCTGTATAGTTAGCATCTCTCATTTTTCTCCACCTCAAAGACGGTTCATTTGTCAGTGGAAGGCAAGTTCTATTATCACTTTACCTAAAGAATATGAAAAAATGACATCTGAATAATTTAGGACACCAGCTTGGATGGTTATATGGTTTCTCTGACCTGTTCAGGGTTCCAGCTGGTGAAGGAGAAGTCCTGTAGCGAGGGGCAGATGGAACTTTTCTCTTGGGAACGCTGAAGTCCAGCTGACAGAAAGACATCACAGACAAATGGGGTTTAACATCTCTTTGAGGAACATCTAGTCCCTGAGTGCTAAGTGGCTTTAAGGTTCAGACAACCACATGATGGGACTTTGTTAAATGGCTAACAATTTATGTGATTGAAAGAAAACACATTTTTGCTTGCTCAGTGTATATATATATATATATATATATATATGTATATATATATATTTTTTTTTTTACCCATGAAGGGGGACGCAGGGACTCCTTGTGGAGGTGGAGGAGAATAAGAGGAGCTGGACTCCAGGAGGGTCATGTGGGAGGGAAACAGCAGTTCGCAGCGATTGTTTTGACTGAAGAGAACAGAAAGGAAGACGCCGGCAGTGCTGCTCTCATCGAAGGATGAGGCCATCCGTTGAAACATGGGGTCCACCTGGATAAGTAGGAAGGACAGTTGATCACGTTCACAGCCATATGATGGTGAGGTGACGTCAAAAATGCTTATACACTGCACTGAAATGAAAGTCAGAGGAAAATATCCTCCATCTAGGTTAACATCTTTTGGTTATTTGGTCAAAAGGATAGGTTGAATAAGGAGATGCAGTTATGATCCAGACCAAAGATTTGCTTAAAATTATCTGTAGAAATCTGTCAACGCTTCCTCTGAGACAGATTAGTGACCCAAGTCTAAAAATTGACCGTAATCATCAAACATGAACTTATCAGTCATCAGTCAGACATTCAGTGGAAATAAGGGGATTATGAAATTTTAATCCATGAAAGTAAGAAAGAAAGAAAAAAAGAGCACTGGCATCCCATCTGTACACAGAATCAGCAAATAAACTTCAAAGTAGATGTAGCAGGAGATCAAAGTGTGATTTGTGTATCCAGGAACCTTTTATCTTGTCAATTGGGGTAATTAAAGTCAGGATACAGAAGGCCTTTTTGACTGAAAAGTTCCAGGATCTCAAGAAACAGAGGACCTAAGCTGGGGAAATACCAGTTCAGCACACTCTGTTTGCATGTCTAACACACGTGAAGAACGATGGAGATCAGGCAAATTAGACCAATGATAGAAAGAAAAATGACTGGGCTAATTTCACAAATGAGGAAACAAGACAATGCCACAATGTTGTTTTTATCTGCTGTTATAATAGTCTAAAGTTTGAAGCGTGTGTCAGATGAAAATAAAAAGGTCTGAAAACTCCAGAGAGCTCATCCTACAGTATTAATGATCTGCTGAGTGTAACCACCAAGAAACAATTCAATAAAGTTTTATTTCTCTTCTTCATTCACTTTGATGTCTCATCATGACGTTGTCACGTTTGACTGACACAAGCTCCGAGCTTGTTCTCGGTCTCTCTCTATTATATATTTATTTTTAAAAACACCAGGTGGGAAGCAGACAACACAAATTTTATATTCAATAACCCTCAAGAAATGCCAGACACTCCTAATATTACATATATTCATATTTATACTCTACCTCACATTTCCTCTCAGACTCTGCGCTGTTAATGTTGCTCAGGTTCTGCTCAACAGTCTTCTTAGGGGGCCTCTTTTTCTTAGGCTGCTTGGTGGTTACTTCACCCTCAACAGAATCATCTTTTTCCTCCTCCTTTGGACCTTGGTAAGCACAAAAATTGAGAGACATAAAAAAGAATTCAAATAATGCAATCACGTGGGCAGACAGAGTTTTACAGTATGACAAAGCCTGACACTCTGAATCCAGGCTCCAGTGTAATTCAGTTTATTTAAATGAAAATCCAGCAACACAAATGGAAATAAATAAATGGCACTGATAACACTCTTACCCTCTCCAGGTTTGGTCTCTGCCCCTAGACCACCCAGCACCCTGTAGGCATCAGCATGAACAGCATCCACCCTCACAGCATAGATCTTTGTGCTGGCATCCAAAGTGCCAGCTGCCACCTTTAGGAAAACAGAAGCATCATTCATACTACTGTTGAACTAAATCTGACGAGTACTCTATCATAATAAAAGGCACAGGATAACACCACAAATTTTTGTAAAAATAAAGCCAATAATGACGTTTGTAACAGTGTCTGCAGCTTATATTCCATTAACTCAGGATGCAGCAGACAAACAAATGGATCAATTTCTCATCAGATAAAGCACCATGTTAGACAGCATAATTTATCTTTTCCAGGATCCCCAAGGGCTACATCCAACCAGTCCATTTATTTGGATCAACGTTTCTTCTAAGTGAATCAACCTCAGGTTATCACCTATCCGATTAAAGAAAAAACAGACACTTCTTTGATGGATGAGAAAGTCTGGGTTTCTAGGGTTGTCGAGACTACATGATTAAACAGGGGAATAGCTATAGCAGATTAAGTATGATATATTTGAGGAAATTTTCTTGAATAAATCAAAAGTTTTCTGCAGGATTTCAAGGGAATTATCAGACAAAAAAACCTCTAACCTTGAAGTTTGTGAGTTCCGAATCCTTCTGTTTAAGAATATCAGCCATATAATCAATTAGATGCAGACCAAAGGCATTTTTGGTGGTGATTTTCTGGAAAAAAAGAAAACAGAAATGCGTTAGTCTTGGATTACTCCTTTTAGCTCTTACTGCTCTCTAATTCAAAAGGATATACATCTTGAAAACACAGAAAATATAAAAGACAAGGAGGAAAGAAAAAATCTATAGTATTGTAACGCTTCAAAAATGTACAAACCTGAATAATTTCTCTCTGACCCAGATATACTATATGCTTGCACAGACTAAAAATATACTTACGTTCTCAGTGGAGAGTTTAATGCAGGTGGAGTAGTGCTCTGAGATCTGTGCATTCGACAACTTGGGCACGGCAGCAGGAGTCCCTGAAGCACTGCATACAAAAGTGAGATTATCTCGAGGTTCTCAAGAAAAAACAAATTACCAGGGCAAATAGAAAATCCCAGTTAAAGCCATAATTTAAAATGTTCTCGGAATTAAAATTGGCTCAAACTTACACAACAAGCCCTAAATGACTGACACCAAGGCTGTACTCAAAACAGCAGTCACATACATGGTTTGTCAAACTTTTGTATCTACAACTCACCTATGTGCTGTAGAATCATTAAAAGAGGAATCACTCGCAGCTTGAAGGTCAATGACCCTTGACCTTCGGCGCTGACGTCGTTCCTGCTCGTCATCATTGCCGGGGAAGGCTGCCAGGAGCGGGGTACTACAGGTTGCAGGGGACAGACCCTTGTTCTTCAAGGAGGATGTCCATCCTGGACGTACCCGGGAGACGGGTGTGGAGGCTGCACTCATCTGAGACAGAGAAACATACAAACACAGAGGTAAGTTTCACCTTCAGGACAAACAGGTGGAATCATGTTTCAATATTTAGAAAGACGTTATTAGCATCCTTTATAATTATGTTGTTTCAAAGTATGAAAAATTGATATGATACCCATTTTAACATACTTCACTGACCACAATTCTTGGCTCACTGTGATAGATCATGTGAACCGAATGTGGAATTAAAAGAAAAGGAGAATGAAGATTATTGTGAATGTTATTATTTATTTAAAACCAGGTCTGTTGACCATCAAGTCTCAGTGAGCTGACACTGACAACACAAGGTTTCAACTGGAAAACACACAAGAGAAGAATCATGATTGTCTGTGAAAACCAGAAGAAATATACTGATTTAAATTAGCATGAAATTTTCTATTTGTTTTGTGACCAAGTTTTTACTGCACAGCCAACAATAGATGTTATCACTGTTGCTGTAACGTTGGACACTTTAATAAATTACACGTTAATGACAAAAATAATGTATGTTTAAATCTTCACAGAGTCATTAAAATAGTTTTAATAACTGGTTACTTGGACGCAAACTACAAACATCTCCTCACAGAGGTCCCAGTGTAATATAGTGTAATAAGATAAGCTTTATTGATCCATGAGTGGGGACACTAGGGTTCAATCACTTTGTTTTACAAGTGCCACTGTGAGTGATCTCTCTTCATAGATCCTCCACAACATCACCGGGACGACACTCACACATAAACAAAAGATATCCAGAGGGATCATAACCACTACTTTATATTAAAGTCAAAGCTAGTTCTGTTAAAGCTCACGCACAAACCTCATCTTAAAACAGCACACTTGTCAAATTAATTTATCTTTCTCGTAACATGTTTAATCCGAGCAAAACGCTGCCTCACTTCACATGAACAACGGTAGCCTCAGTTAGCATTAGCCGATATGAACGTGTTTTCACTGTCGGTGCGAGTTAAGCAGCTCACTGACTCAGCAAAGATGTACCACAAGTTTAGTTTGGTCCACTCAACTTACCTCGAAATGTTTAAACTCCGCTGTGGCTTTAAGGCACCTCGTTATAATCTATAATGAGACAAACAGGAGCAAAGCTGCAGGTTTTCTTCCTGCTCAGCGTTTGAATTTTTGCGCCGAACGGTTTACGTAACGCCTTCACACGTCACGACGTCAAACCACGCCCACTACAGTTTTTTTTTCAGAACAACAAAAAACAGGTCTCAAAATCTCCAACCCCCCCTAAAAAACGGTTATTTACTGTTGTCTTTGTCTCTGCATAAAACGTTTGATCAATTATTTTGTTATTTCTGTTCTATTCTTCTTATTGTTATTATAATCATATAATTAGTAGTTTATTATAGTATATTATAGTAGTAGTAGTAGTAGTGGTAGTAATAATAGAAGTTGCACTGTATTAATATGTTCTCTGATAAAATCTGTTCATTTTATAGATATTACAATTCTGTTGATCACTTGACAAAACGTAGAAAAGTTTTGACTTTGAAGTTTGATCCTGCTCAGTATTTGGTATCATCAAAAAAAGCTCGTTTTGTGTGCTGAGTGATGTATTTTGCTGAAAATTAACTTTTTTTTCTGTGTGCTGCGTCTGCAGATAAGCTTGCACAATGGGTTACAAAGTCGTTGATAAGCACTTGGTTCAGACATTGCATTGCTATGACAGTAACAATAAAATAATCTGCATGCACATTTCCCCGTCTTCTTGGCACTTGATTGTTCTGATTGCCTTGAACTGACAATTTGATGAGCCCACTGATTGTCTGAGTGGTCTGTTCCTTCACCAGCACAATTATTGGGGCAGTGATGAGCGTCCATTTTACAGCCAAACATGCTGGAACAGGGTTCTTTATAATCCTGCCCAACCAGGCTGGGGGTGGGAGGGCACTCAGCTGTGACTTAGTAAAACAAAACAAATATTGTAGTTCATGTCACAGTAGAACAATCAACCATCACTCCCACGTGCACCATTCCCACTTGTTTCATCAAAATTGCCTCCAAGAAAAGCCAGTACAGACAAATAAACAGACAGTGGAGCACTCCTCTAAGCATGGATGGAATTTTTAATATGTCAAAATGGAGATCCATTGACATGTTATTGCTGTATACAGTCGCTATAGTGTTCCCGTACCATTAACAGCATTCAAACTATTTCCTTTTCACATCTGTCACTGAGGTTAAATGAAAGTGTAATGGCCTTTTTTCATAGCTGTTTACACTTGGGGGTTCGATGTTCCTTTTTGATGGTCTGATGGTCACATCTGATGAAATGTTGGTCTGTATCGCAAAGTGTATAATTTGAATAATTTGCTCCTATATGCTCTGTTTTATGTTTCTGCCAACAAATGTATTTTCTAGGCAACTGGAACGTGGTGAAAATGGAATAGAGGACAGGATGTCAGCAATGAAAAAAAGTCTGCTCACTAGATGGCAGTAAAAAACAAGGCTCATGAGACAATACTGGCATGGCATGTGGATAAAACACAGTTTTCCTCCCATTTGTTGTGAATTAAAAATAAATTCCCTCGGACAATGAATCATTCTTTTCACAAAACACAGTACAACACTACCAAGCAAGAGATTGATTAAATCCCCTTAACCAGACTTCTCAGTTAAAAGCTCTGGATCCACATGTGGCCAACAAAGCCAAACATCATTTGTCCTCTGACACTAGTGTAAGCTATATTGTGTATACATCCTGACTGGTGACGAGCAGAAACAAATACCTTTCTTGCATACAGTTAATATATTGATTTTTGAAAATACACATTTTTACCATTACAATTAATCTCCGGGTAAAATAATGTCATAGTATTTGTTCCTGTATTTTAACTGTAACCCCCCAGTGAGTTTGTGTGTGTGTGTGTGTGTGTGTGCCTGTATGCGTGTGTACGTGTGTGCACGGAATGACTATAATGCCTCTAAAAGGGAAGCACTTCAGTGTGATATATTGTTATGGCATTAAAACTGGAATGGCTCTGCATATGTGTGTGTAGTGTGTGTATGCACTATATTTAAACCCCATATATGTACATAAACATAAGAACACAAAGACAGATTTTCATGCCAACATGAAGCAGTGCCTAACAAATGAAAAGCATTCATCTCTTCAGTAGAAGCCTTAGCCTGTTTTAACCAGCCTCGACTATTTGAATGATTTTCCCTGTTTGGTCACTGATGGGAGATGATGAGGATTACTAAATGACTCAGTCTTTGTCTGCTCACTCTGTAACTGTAATTCTTTTCGTCCTGTAATTATCGACACCAAACATTTCTTGCCAGAAGTTATTTTTAACAATGAACCTTAGTTAGATCTTAGTCCTTTTTGTTTAACCCCTATTTTAAACAAGCACACAGTCACTCGGGAGTCAGCACTCAACCTTTAGCACCTTAAAACAACAGTCAGTGCAGTGAGGGTCTATGTATACTAGACTGTGGTGTTAAATTAAGCCCGCCTGGCAGAGATGAGGTCCAAGTCACTGAAGGAGATATATGTCCTGTAGTGGTCCAATGCTTTTAATGAAATTACACAGCAGAGAAGTGCCTTGATCTGGCAGATATTGTTAAAACAATGGCAGACTAAAGCAGCCGGTCAGGGTCAAAGAAGATGATCTTGGCCATTTGTGTGAAAATGCTTGAAACATCAGATGAACCAGGGTCAGACGGTGTCTCACAGAAAATTTGTTAATAAAAGTTAAATGGAGATGCAGACAATATTATCATTTCACTGATGATGGGGTCATTATATTCGATGACAAAAAGTACAACCTGTGTCAAGATGTGCTGTTTATTTGTTTACTTGCTGGTTTATATGAACATGTTTTGATAATGTTGTCTGCTTTGTCTCAGGATACCTTGCCCTAGTCTGAGGTCCATCACCATTGTCACATGGACACCTTCCACCTGAAATGAGATGTTTTCCTGTACTGAAACCAACATTCCAATATTTCTATTTACTGGCCAGTGTATTTAAAGGTACCCTGGGGAGTCCATGAGAAGTGCTCTGTTGTAATGTTTTCACAATTTTGTCCATGTTTTCTTAGTATGTTGTGAGCAACATTGCACATATGCAACATTCATATTTGTGCTGCCAGTTTCAAGCTCTGAGCAATATCAGTTAGAAAATATATAAGTAAATAATCACTTATACTTTGTTGCAGCATCAACAAATTCCAGGCCATTGCAAATTGTTGGTTACATTTTAATTGTTTAATGCAACTACCTCCTGGCTTTTTCCCCAGGGTAATGATATAGTGCCTAAACAGTGCCTTATGTCCAGAGAGGATCTTTTAAGTTCGACATCAAATTTATTCATGAACGTTCATCACTGACTCTTGCTAATGATAATTCCAGAGAAACACCCAAAAAGATCAGAAGCCAGTGAATAGTTGAAATGCCATTAGGAGATTTGCAATGCTGGACTACAATTTTCTTAGCTGTAGTGAGGTTTTCCAGCTAGATGTTGTATGGGAATAATCATTTAGAAGATTTAGAGCAAGGTCGACTGGTAATTACACACCAGACTATTTTGCAAGGGTACTTAAAACCTTCTTTCAAAAGCTAAAAAACCCTGGAAACTTCTAAACAACATCAATTATTATGAGCCAGCGGTTCAGTGGGAGCAGAAGAAATCATATGAGTCAAGCACCAGTTCTATTTAATGTCTACTTCTTGGTTTAAATAAGCCTTATTAAAAAAAGTTTTTTCTTGGCACTACTAGCACTGCACTGACTTGCTTGCCTATGCTACATACAGCCTTAGAATTCCCTACATTTTACACATACAAGATACGGACATGGGTGTGCTGCTTTAGATACGCAGTGTATATCCAAGAAAATGGATGCATGTTATTTTGAAATCTTTTATCTTGCTTGTGCTTTATATCACACCCAGTTGAGAGCATGTGGTCAGTCACAGTTTAGAAAAGAAAAAAAAGCCACCGCTGAGTTAAGAGCTGTTTAAAAGTAACTAGTAACCACAACCTTCAGGGAAATGTAAAAGAGTCAAATGTCTGATATTTGTCTTTGAAATGTAGTGCAAGTGTTCGACATAAAAGTCACGTTTCCAAAAAAACAAAAAAAACCAAAACTAAGTATATATGTTATATATACATCATATATATATA
>JBAJHX010000076.1:3291162-3303263 GCA_037176925.1 Amniataba percoides | reverse complement strand
TATATATATGTATATGTATAGTATGATATATATATATATATCATATACAGTATGTTAGATATAAACTGTACTTTCTTACTGTCCACCACCAACAAACAATGTGTTTTGGTGAGAAACAATGACATAACTTTAAAAAATGGCTCCACAGGGGTTTCCTTGTCTTTTGAGCCACCTATGGCGATAATCAGAAATGCTTTTTGGACTCACCTTCAGTTTCAATTTCAAGTTTCATCATCTGTACGCATCGATTTTTACCTTGTTTGTTCAGCCATGGCAACCATACACTCACAGTGATAGGAGAGGACTGAAAAACTGCATGCTGCTTCACACACAGGTGAGCTGATGAGCAAAACTTTAGCATCAAAAGTTCTGTTAATGGCTTAACTGAGTGGCTTGTGAAAGTCATCCAGGTTGTAATACTGCAAATGCTGCAGGCTTCCATCAGTGGGCCACAGGCTCAATAACCACTGTGTTATATCATTCAGCAATAGATAGTGACTTAACAGACATTTATTTCAATGAAAATCTTTGAGATAATATCTTTAACACACTAACCTCAAAGAGATTCTCACGTGATGTCGTCAAAGCACACCCCCATTGTGGCTGTTTCCCATTTTGCTTTTGGAGCAGCTGCTAGCTCTCCGGGAGAGAGATTGAGAGAGATGCTTATTCTCTGACCTCCACTGTGTCTCTGCCTTACATTTAGTCACCTTTTCACGTGAAACAGCTGAGGCCGGGGTCTGTCGAATAACCAGCTGAGGAAAGTTGACTAGTAGAGATGCATGAAAGAGAAAAATCCTTTTTTTTTCTTGCATCTCGGTCTGTCTGTCTGTCTGTCCGACTCTGGGGCTGTGTGTCTTTATCTTGCACACTCACAAAAATACATACACGCCCAGAGACCCACAGATGTGTACCGACACATACACATCAGTAATATTTTTCCACATTAACATTTATGCAGTGCTTACTTGGGAGGCAGCCTTAATCCATCAAAAATTAAATGACTTCTGCCAAATTCATAACATCCTTTCAAATGTTTTGCTGTATACCAAGGGGAAGTTGGAGATAAATCGACTACACTCTGTAATGGCCCCATAGAGTTCCATCACCTACATCTGAATAACTCCATGAATACTGATGGCTTATATCTGGAAAGCAGGTGGCTGCAATCCAAATATTGATTTGATGACTCGATCTACTGATTAGGTGGTACAAATTGCGATTAGTAAGACTGACGTGAGCTTATTTACTATCCAATCTGGGATTCTGCTTTATAGACTCGCATGTGGCAGATCACACAGAAAGATCTGATTGTCGATTTTTATGACAGCCATGCAATGGAATCAATGGCGCATCTTTGTGTATCGTAAAACTCTTTCGTTCAGGCCAGTGCTGCATGGGATTTATCGATGATGTCATTTGGCTTTTCTTCAGAGGTATTTGACAGAAAATATATTCTACATATGTAAGTCCCTCCATTTTCACTTGTGCTCAGGAAAGGTGCTTTGTTGTTATCCAGACAGGCATGTTCTATTGTTGCAGTTACTTATGGTCACTCTGAAAAAGAGATATGGAAAAATAGCCTCAAGTGTTAAATAAAATAAAGGTACATTACATCTCCTGTTGAGGTCCTCTCTCCATGCAGTGTGTAACAGAGGGAAGATTTACTTCCCAGGCAACAGAGCAAGATGAATAAAGGCCATCCCGTTACCATGAGTGTGTGGGATAGGCCAGTGATGAAGTACCCACAATTTCACATCTGAGGGGGAAGGAAGGAGATAAAGAGGAGCCCTATAGCCACAGCCTTGGTGGATGTGGTGATGCAGAGAAAAGAGAGAGAGAGAGAGCTTTACAACAGGTTTGTGTGCAGTCTCTCACCACAGGAACCTATTTAGGACCCGTTTCATCTTCCACTACATGATTTGTCCCTGAGGAACAAGTCGACCCTGCGGCGTCATCCTTTTAATTAAAAGATGAAACTGAGCACCAAAAAATGGCACTGTCCACTGATTAAGATGAACATGCATTAAATTGTGTGTGTGTGGGTGTGACTTTGTCTCCCAGCGTGCTCTTTCCCATCAGGGCTGTGGTGTGTAATCCTCTTGCCTCCGTTGGGAGCAGACGTTGGCATTTTTGGGCTGATTCGATTGTGGGGAGGGAAAGTGGACAGAGAAAGGAGTAGACACAAGATGAGCAATTGCAGCTGCGAGAGAAAAATGATAATTAATCAAATGACAACAATCAGCGAAGCAAAGTGCAAGCATGTCATGCACTGGTTATCACTGTGACAGGGAAATATGTTCAGGGAAACAGGGGTTGTTTGTGGTTAGAGCATGTGACCACGGTCTGCGTGGTTTCTTTAAAGGAAAGGATGAGGTTTGCATCTGTATGGGTGAAAAGTAAACAGCATGGGTCCTAAATTTAAAAGATTGAAAAATATGGAGCATAGCAAATTATATTACCTTAAATCTGGTATTTGTACTTCAACAAAATTGCAACTTTCAAGGAGATGATAAGGGCCAAGCAAAATTTAATACTATATATAAATGCTGGTGCATGTTTGTATTTTATTTCCAAGAACTGGATGCCACTTCAACCGATTCTTCAGTGGGACAGATGGACACTTTTAATTTCAGAATTGGAGCACATTCCTATGTAAGCCTAAATCTGATCAACATGATGATAGTGTATGCTGCATTTATGTCAGCGCTGTCGAAACCTACAAGCTCACTTTTTGTGTAAAACCAAGTGCCCAACAATCTTAATGTGAAAGCAAAAGTCCAGGAAGTCACTGTGCCTGGCCAAGATATAGCCTGTTCTTTACACCAAGCTTGGTGACTCATCTCCTGATTCCAGTTTAATATTTATTGATTATTGATTGACTACCTACTTTTAACAGGTGTCCAATTAAAATGGATGTGGGTTTTTGTCACAATTTGCACAGAAGTGCAGCAAACACACTCGCTGCAGTAAAGCTTTGACTGATGCAAACAGAATGAGTTCATGAACTTAAGCATAGCTGAAACCATGACAGATGTCCAAAAGTAACACTTTATGTTGTTTTTGGTGCTTTCAGATTGATATCAAATGAGAACCACCACCTCATAGTATTTTCAGCATGTTCAGTCTGCAGTCTGATCAGGTTTAGAGCAGTCACGGTTCTCAGCTTGACATGTTTTAAACCACTCAGGGCATTAAATAAACAGCAGGACAGCCCACATGATGTAATTAGCCAGTTAAGGATACATTTTATGCATATTTCAGGATCATGATGCTGCTCCATGTTGTTTTTGTCTGTAGTTGACTTTGAACAATCAGTTAGAATCATTATTTAACCATTTCACAGTTTGAAACAAATGCAGGGTCAGAGGTCAGCGATCTGTGTGTGTAATGTGTCACCCCTCTTGGTTTAATTGTTCCCACTGCTTCTTTGTTATGGAAAATACATTGTATTCTCGCTCATGTAATGAATGGCTCTCTTATCTCCCTTCATAACAAACACAGACCATGTGTCATACTTTGAATGTGTGCTCTGTGTTTAAATTGGTGAGATGTCAATTATGTTATGCTACATGCAGAATTAATTGAAGCATTCAGGGGTTTGCAAGACAGGAGGGAAAAAATATTATGCATTTCTTAATGCTACTGCTAGAATCAGGGCGCAATTTGTATCAATCATTCATTCCCCTTCGGGCCTGAGGCTCACGTGTTGACGAAGACAGCTGTAGAGTTGCGCCCTCCCTGGGAAAAGTCCATCTTTTTCCTCCCCCCTGCAGCTGGAGTCTTCGCCATGTTGGTGTGTTTGGTTGAAGGTGAAATTTTCTAGTGCTTGTTGAATCCAGAGGAAGAGGTGTGCTCCGCCAGCAGGCTAATCAGCTGTCTAACAGGCTCTCAGCAGGTGGCGGCAGCACCATGAAAAAATCACGAGTACCGCTGGTGTTGAGACAAGTGGGGTGATTACAGGCCGAAATGAATGACTGTGAGAGTGCCTGACCTTCTTTATATTTTGATATGAGGGCACGAGTCTGACAGGTTGTTCGGTAGATAACCAGGGGACAGAAGGAAGGTGGTTTTAGGAGGCCTCAGGACGATCCAGCAGATTCACTGTCTGACAGTCATGTTACACACACCAGAATATACAGAGATATGTCATGATGCCGATATCAATGTTTGATTGGGGAGAGTGTCAGCAGCAGTGCAGTGCAGTGCAGAGACAGCAATCTGCTGGCAGTGATGACTTCTTTTAGCAATGTTTCATGTAAGGAATTACTGCATCACAAGTACTATCTCAATAATGCTTTGTGAGGTTGAACATTTTGGGTGGTTGGATTGTTTCCTGTCTTAGTACAAGCAGGATGGAGGATTCAGGGTGAGGAGCTGGAGTATGTGTTAGCATCCCAGTGAATTTGAATTTGACTAAACAAAACAATGCTAATTTCATATCCTTACATAAAGATCTTGATGTCTTATTGGTGATTGCCAGCATGCTAAAAAAGTGGATTTATTTATCAGGAAAAGGGCCCCGATGATGATTGTGGCCAATAATCCACAGTCAGAAGAGGCTGAGCAGGTGACACTGCTTCACTTGTTTCTGCTGCCTCTTGTTGCATCTCACTGTTAAATCTTTAGATTTGTCAGTCTTATAGAGTACTTATAGAGGCCTCTTCACAACTTTTTACAAAGTTGTGAAGAGGCCAACCTATGTGTTGGTAATGTTTCCATCAATGCTATTTAATCCATGATCCTTTCACACAATGCTTTTCACACCCTTCTGTGTTGTGATTTCTTTTCCTCTGTGTGTTTTTGCTGCTGTTGCACTGTAAATTTCCCACTGTGGGACAAATAAAGGAATCTTGAATCTTGAATTATCGATCAGCAAGGCTTTGCTTGCTCTGTGGCTTTTATTTATTAGCTTAGTTTATTGATGACCCAATGGGGCATGAAATAAGTCCAGCTGATAGTGAATTTAAAGACAGACTAAAATTCACTGTCAGCTGTGGTATATTCTTATTCAGTAAATTGTAAATATTGAATCTGAATGGCTCATTACACCTTATCATTATTTTCAGGATTTGTTTAGTTATTTTACAACAAATGCTTTGATTTTCAAATAAAACTTGATGAAGAGCAGTCACCAGGGCTGTTGATGGTAAGTAAAGGGTCATACCAACGCACCAACTCACCCAGTCCATGTCATTGATTTTCAAATTAAAAAATCAAACAAAGCTTCTATTAAATTCATGGCACACTGCAAAATCCTACTGCTCTGATAAAAATACTCATGAACATCCAAGAAACACTGAATATCATTAGCAACACGTGATCATTTAAATAGTAGTTGATGAATAAAAATAAGTACATTTTTTGAGGAATCTGTCATCTTAGTAGTGTTATTGAAATATTGCTATAAAGCTAGTGGCTTCAGGAAATTTGTATGTTACAGCTTTGTAGCTCCTCACAGCTGTGAATTCTGAGTGAGCTGGTATGGAATGACCTAAGACCTCTTCCAACCCCAGGCTGGCTGCTTGTTTACCTCCTATGTGTCACATACAGCAGATGTCTGTAGAGGCTGCAGAATTTTAAGCCTCCTTTGACAGAACTGATAAACATGCAGGTAATCAGTCAAGTAAAAAAATACATTTGCTGTTGAATAATTAGTGATGTAATGTTTCAATGAGTGATATGTAACAAGTAGTAACTTCACTGTAAATAAGTACAATGTCACAAAGTGACAACATCGAGACAACAAATAAGCAAGCACTGGTCCTCGGAGCATCTGAGATTGTACATTCTACTTTTACAGCAGCACAAACATCAAGTTTGATGGCAGAGCAACAAGAGAGACTCATCAGGTACCTTGGCAGGAGCACTCTGCTTTCTCATCAGCCGATGCTAAAAATTACAACTAGAAGCTCTGACCACCTTGTTGCTCCAGTAGAGCTGGTCCGGATAACTCCCTGCTATGAGATATGTGTTCATAATCCTCCCTCTCCCCCGTCAACAGGGGGAAGTTAAACAAAAAAAAAAGTCTTCTTAGCAGGGTGACTGGCTTTATAACTGTGAAATTGTATTCGATTACCCGTTGATGTTTTACCTCCTCTTTACCTCACTCTCCTTGTGTTTAACTGCCTCTTGCTGCTGGCATCCCTCATTTCTCAGTGCTGTGCAGACACACCCTACCCTCCAGTTATTAATTGAATATTGCACCCCACCAGTAGCGGTTTTAGGCACGGGCGAACCGGGCAGTCGCCCGGGGCGGCATTAATTTCAGTTACGTGGAGGGCGGCATGAGCTCTTGGGGGAAAATTTTTTTTTCTATTATGTACAATGTCACTGTGTGCGGAATCGGCAAATGGCGCCCCCTGCAGCAGCGGACGCCCCTGCTTAATGAGAAGGTACCCATCGCTCGGGGAGGATCTCGCCCTGGGAGTAATTCAATGTAGAAACGCCACTGCACCCCACCCTTCTGACATTTAAACAGGCTTCATGAAAGCAAAGTCACCATCCATGCCTCGCTTTCTCTCTTCTTGTCACTGAGCCTATTCTCAACACTTGTGAGAGGCTTTTACTTCATCTGTCAGGACTTATTTTTAGTGCAGGACTCTTTAAGAGTTGGTGTGCAGTCCCCTCACGTCCTCTGATGGAGTTATAGGCGAGATATTGGCTTACCACCATGAAATGAAGTAGCCCACTTGTGTCTCATATGATGGAGCATCATATAATCGTGTCCCTACTCTTGTTCATAGATCTTGACACTGGACTGAAGTGTATCTACTGTAGACTGAGATATCATTTTAAGGTAGTATCTGGCCGGTATCTACAGGTTATTTAAAAAAAATCCTGCAAAGTTTTCAAAGAAACCCAAAGAGGTGCTAATTTATACAGCCTTATATCTAAATAAAAAAACATCTCATAGAAAGTCACTACTAACTGTAAAAGTGTTTGTGTGTACTGCAGGAAAATATTCCTATATTTGCTAGGAAGCTGAATGTCAGAGAGATCAGTCTCTGCTGTGATGAGATGGACAGGCTGTGAGCAGCGGATGCAGGCGAGGCTAATAATGATAGATGTAAAGGCTGGTTATCAGTTCATTCTGGCAAAACTCATCTCAGGGCCCCCGTTTCTGTCTGACTCCCAATAACTCCTCACAGCCCGACCAGTTGGATTATATGGAAGAAGCGGAGCTCTTAGACATAATGTCACAATCAAAAGACAATCAAGAGGTCCATGCAGCAGCATAGTCTATCTTGCAAGTCATTACATGTCGTATCTTGTCATATTTCACTCTCCAAAGATGAACACTGGCGCTCAAGTTTTTTTTTGTTTTGTTTTGAATAAAAAAAACACTGATCAATATCATTCATTTAGTTAGTGCAAATCAGTTTGCTATCACATTACACATTCTTCATATTTCTGACTCTTGTATTTGGTTGTTCGGAGTAAATGAAATTATGCTGAAATTAAGTTTAATGTTGCGCTAATCAATATATGGAAACGATGAATGAGATAAATATGTGTAATGTGTTCTACAGGGCTTTTTAACGCCTTTAAGCTAGTCATAGAGCTGTCCTGATCAATCCTCAGCCCAACTGATCTGCTGATTTTGAGTCCTGTCCAGAGGATTTATCACTCCACTGGATTTATGGGAGCAACAAAAACACTTGTGATTGTACAGACACTCTCTTCAATTAATACTTGTTATCATGCTGCTCATGGGTTATTTTAGGGGAGTTTTTCCCTATCTGAATTGAGGGTCAAAGGACAGGGGATGGTTTTATCATATACAGATTCAGGAGCTCCCTCAGGCAAATTTGTGATAAGAAAAATCGACTGTATTTGACTTAATGGTTTTGCCTGAGATTTTACCGCTAAATTGCCTGCCCAGTGAACAACGTCTGTGTTGAATGGACCTGAATGGACCTTGACAGCGATGCAGACTTGTGTTGCTCTTTCCAAGGCCCTGAGGTTTGACAAAGGATTTCGAACTGCCCTTGAGTCACATCAGACCAGTTTGCTGACAGCTGTCCTCCTCCCTCTTTATAGGAGGTGAAGGGCAGCACCAGGTCTAAAGTAGCTTTGAGCCACAGTATGAGCCTGCACAGCAGAAAATTCTAGCTATGATAGTTTTGTATGGTGTTACATATGAAGGATAATCCAAGTCACTCATTTTCGTTTCACCTGTTTGACAAGAAGATGCACTTTTTGAGAAATCAATATTTAGTAAAATAAATACGATGCTATATGAAAGAAGAGGACAGTGTACAATTGATGTTTTTTCAAAATAAAAAACATAAAATCATTCCATGCCTCTACATTATATTCCTGAAAAGTCTGATATAGCCATGTAAGTATTTTACAAAAGTCTTTGCCTCTAACTTCTGCTTAAAGGTAAAAAAAACAACAACACAAAACTTAGAAATACTCAACACACAGAGGCGTGATTGAAAATCTCTTGATCCCATTCTCCTCTGAACTGCACTAAATGACATGCAGGACTGAGCAGTGCAATGTGTCCATCCACAGACCCAACAAGCAAATCCATCCCCATTCATACAGGAGCCAAGAGTTGTTAAGCTTTATGCTGCTGCATGTCTGTGGGCTTTAGATCTGGAGAAGCTGCAGCACTGACCTTCTATCACTCACATCATGTTAGCCCCGAGACCTCCAGTCAATTGCATCGACATTTCCTGTGCTCCATGTGCTTCACTCTTGCCTTGGGTGAGTGAAGATGTAATTAACAGACACTTCATTTCATGGCCTGTGTGACCTTCTCTTGAGAAGTGCACTGCAAAAATGTGCACATTTGACGAGTCCTCCACTGTTAGAGAGACACCTGACAGGAAAGCTTTTCTAAGCTGTTATTTTTTAACACAAGTCACCTTGAAGAGAGAATCCAGCCTTAGAAAAGGGCAACATAATATCGCATGTTACCATGTTATGCTATCATATTGTACAGTTTTGAGGAGACCATACTTGAGGCACAATCTTTTCCTTGAGCAAAAGAGAAGAATATCAATGTTACTTTGTATCTGTTGGATGTGTAAAAAAACAACTGTTTGTTGATTTTGTTTGTTATTTCCTGTATGCTGGACAACGTTATTTGGTAATTTGTCAAAATATCAATATACACAATATATATATCTAATATATAAACATAAAAGAAGAAGAAGAAAAAAGTAATGCCAAAAACAAAAAGTCAGACAGAGAAAATTAAATATACATGCTTCAGGCTATATCATTAAAAATATCAATGCATAAATATATAATAATAGTAATATAGCACATGAAATTTGGACAGCTGAAACTAGACGCCACACAGTAGGGAATTCAGCAGACAACTGGGAGAGTTAAGATGTTTTATAATTGGGCCCTAGGTAATTTCAAATCTTTCATGAAAACCGTGTATGTTTCTACAAAGCTTCTGAAGAAGTACATCTGAGACTAACCCCCCCTTATATATTTTTAAGATTCAAAAAATATCACCTGCATCTTAAACATGATGTGATTTGACTGAATGGGAGTATGATTTCTGGCCGATCTGAGACAGTCTTCTGCTGTTTTTCCTCCTAATTTTTCTTTTCACTTTTAATTAGTGACAGCTTACTCTGAGCTGCAGAACACAGAATCCTCTTAAAGCCAGAAACAATTTCTTGTACATGAAAACATTAACTGTGAAAGGGAAATCAGCTTAAAATGATCTCTTCCTAAGAAAATTATTTGATGAGAAGTCAATAGAGACAGAAGACCTGAAAAGACAGACACACATTGCTCCCCATCTACAGCCCAAAACTGGTAAGTAACATGTGCTCACTTTTAGTTTCACCTCTAAATATTATTGTTTATTTGTTACAGCTGTGTCAAACTCCTTGTGTCTGCATATTGAAGCAATTCATTTAGTGATTAAAATGCAACCTTAAGTGATAGCAAAGATGCCCCTAGCTGTAAAAACTATGGATTTTCTGTTAGATCTGGACAGATGTGGCTAATTGTAACCCTGTATGCAGCTCCCAAAGGATTTCTCTGCCACACACAAACACATGTAAAAGACACGCCACAGCCGTGTTCTGACACACTCTTAGCTAACAGGAACAATGTGCATTATGTCGGTACAAAATGCATGAACCTCCAACCTGCTGCCCCCATCAGTTTTTAATGGCCTTTACCTCGTACATGGTCAGCTGACCTGGCACGCCATGTGGCCCCGAAGAGGATCCTCTCATTAAGCAGATGCCTGCAGAGCTGTGGCAATTAAGTTCAGCAGGCTGACTGATAATGACTGGCAGTACTTTGGTGACGTCTCAGGGGGTTGGCGTGTGTGGAGGTTGGTCACCATCCGATGCTCTTCGTAATGCGATAACCAGCAGCCCCTCTGAGTCATAATCATCAGTGCAGGAGAGCAAACCCCACCATGATAATATCACTGGAGGTGATAGTCATGTGGGGTGTCGCAGCGTGGTGCTTTCCATTCAGCGCTGATGAGAAATAAAGGGGGAAGTGGCTGCTCTGCCCTCTAGACCTGTCTTGAGGTTGAGTTTAAGCCAACATGAATTGTCCTGTACTGACCTGGCACACATGGAGGGGGCGGGGTGGGGGCGTTCTGAATTTATGTTTGACATTACAAAATGGATTTACTCTTCTTTGTGGGACTCCAGGGCTTCCAAGGTCCTCGTTCACCAGCAGAACATGAGTCTGACCTGGAGCTGGAAAGATACAGAGAACCTCTCTCACATGTGGGCAAGCTTGTAATCCCCTCAGCACAACGCTGCATTGAAAAAAAAAAAAGCTTTAAAAAACATGATATCCAGGGATAAATAATTCAGGAGGAGAAAGGTAATGCATAAATCTGTAAAGATCTCTTTTTCAAATAACAGCCATACTGGACATATTGTCTGTATCTTTATTTAATCTTTTTTTCACATTGTTTGGTCTACTCTATATCTGATGTAGGCTTCTGACTCACCTATTTTTCCTACCGACTATATTCATTTTGTTATGCACCAACTTACCAAGACAAATTCCCTGTATGTGAAAACCTCATCGGTAGTAAAACTGATTCTGATTCTATAATAAAACATTTCCAATGGTCCGTGGGGATAAAACTCACAGTTCCATGCCGCTGCCACATTCCAGGAGGTGGTTCATGATCATGGATGTATTGTGTGAGTTGGATACAGGATTCCAAGGAGGTGCTTATTCATTTTAATTAAAGCTGCCCATCCAGTGCATGAACCAATAAGGTTTTCATTCTTTCTATTTTGCTTCGGTCCACTTGTTCATCCCATTGTGCATTCACATCAATTACTCTCCCTTTGGCCTTACCCGCAGACTTTACATTAAGATAATGTCACATACATAGGCATAGTTTGTCAAGGACTTATGAAAACTGAACAAATAGTAAACCTTTGAGGACTGAAATTTGAATAACATCATAATAAAAGTAATCTAGTTGCAGGTGTCCTTTCCTGTTGGTTGCCTATTTCATGATGCGATTTGACTTGCCTTAAGGAAAGATCATGATTTGGGTTCGAGTAAGAACTTTGGGGACGTTTGTTGTCATGGTTACAATGATAAGCACATGGTTAGGAATGGGATTAAAATGTTTGATCAGCGCAAACAGCACTCAACATCTCAGAGAAACACAGTAAATACCTTTCAAATGGAGACGTTTGGAGTCCCCCTCACCCCGTCAGTCTGCTTTCCCACTCATTTGCTGTTGTACTAAAGAGTTGTACAATAGCATTAATTTCATAATCAAAGTACAGCTGTTGGCCACCATTGCAAGGAATTGAGCTTGGCAACATGCCTTCTGCTCATGAATCAATGAAACAGTTTATCTTTTGCCTACAACAATCCACCATGCTTTCCTTCTTGCTGGAGTGTGTAAAGCATTCTGACTGACTGCAGAGCATATACAGGCTTTGATCTTCATTTAAATTACAAGTGAAACCACAAGGAATTGAACAGCCATTGCAAACACCACACCAAACCACACCACACCAAACACCACACCAAAAACAGCCAAACTCACTCTGCAGTGATTGGTTGTTTGGAGGATTCTGGTCAAATGATCTTAGAAGCAGCAGGTGGAGCCAGAGGAGCCT
>JBAJHX010000076.1:3249866-3272907 GCA_037176925.1 Amniataba percoides | reverse complement strand
TAAGTCACTCTAACTCAGACTTCCATCAGAAAGATGAATTTTACTGAAAATATGTCACAGTAAACTTAATTAATAGACATTTCATGGATGATAATGGTATACATTTTTCTATATTGCAGGAGGGCAAAAAAAAGATTATTTGTAGATGATTAATGTCTTTGTTAAAAGTCTATAAACTACAAGGTAATACATTTGAAACAGTTGGTGCCTTTTTTCCAAACTCACTTAGGAATTGTTGGACATAGAGAAATAGATATATAGCTGGATATCTGGTGAATTACATTGTTTTGTATTGCAACCTGGATCAATCATGATTAATTGTAGCTTCAACATATGCTAATGAAAATGAATCATCCTGTTGGTGGCTGTATCTGAGTCATGATTGGTTGATCTGTGGGATATACTGCTGTCTCATGAGTTAGAGTCTGATGAGTCAGAGTCTTCAGGCGTCGAGGCTTTTAAGACTCAACTGTGGCCCTGATAGAAACTGGTGAAGCAGCAGATGAATGAATTGTGAAGGTGAGAATGAAAAAAAAAGAACACTTTCAACAAACACTAGTCTAGTGTTTGTGCTTGATAACGATCAGCATGTTAACATGCTCACAGTGAAATGAAAACATGTAGATGGGAATCAAAAACTTTTACAAGTGTTCGATATAAAGCAAAGGATTAGACAGGTTGGACGAAATGAAATGATGACCAGATTAAGGGATCACCAAAGTCTAGTCTGAGCGGGAATGTGTGCACCAAATGTCATGGTAACGAACCCAACTGTCCATCATATTGGAGATGGACAGCACTGGCTGACTGATATCTAATAAAAATGTCAATATAAGCCAGAGATATAAGCAAGTCTGAATACATATTGTGTTGTAACCCTCCAGGGTAAGAAGACTGTGTGTGTATGTGTGTGTGTAGCAGAGTGTGGGGGGTTGTGGTGCTCCTGGCTGGTGATTATCTCCTCAGTGTTCAAGTCAGCGAGGCTGATGACAGTGAAGTGAAATGATAGTCCTTCAGTTTGTCTCTGGAGAGACGCCTTCCAGATCCAAGACTTCGCTCGGCTCTCCACCACCTGCCTCACACACACTCCAATCACACACACACACTCTACCAGACAGAGCGCACACAATCACTTATTCATGCATATTAACACACTCATGACAACATTAACGCACAGACACACATAATAATCTTGCACACAAACGTAGATTTCAGGAGATCTGACCTTAATTGGTTGCATGCAGTTCTTCAGTCATTTAAAGGAGACATTGTTCAGCATGATGGATTCATTCCAACACAGCTGATGCTAGCAATCCTTGACTTTTGAGGGGAGAGCAGGTTGGAGTCTGAAATGAAAGAAACTATTGTAGCTTACTATCGGCATTGCCCCATCAAGCTTCATTTGATTTTCTCTGAGTGAAGTGCTCACAAATAGGGAATAGTTTACAGACATAAGAAGAGAGCTACAGAAAGAAGTTCAAACTCAGCTTACTTTCTCCTCTCTGCAGAGTTTACCAATCAGTCTGTGAACCGAGTGTGAATGTCAGATTGTCAGTTTCTGAAAGTCACAGAAAAGGTCAGACACAGTCCCCCTAAAGTGAATCATAAAGATGTCAGTGGAGGGCGTCTCCACACTGATTTCACCATCTGACAGTTACTTCTGAAGAAGATACTCATACAGGCTCCATTAGCAAGCTCGCCCTCTCTGAGAATATTTCTCTCCCTTCAGTGTCTCTTTACTAGAAAACAGAAGGAAACTTGGAGAGCTGTAAGATTAAGATTAAGATTAAGATCTTTTATTGATCCCACAGTGGGAAAATTGCACTGTTACAGTAGCTCAAAAAAAACACACAGTAAAGAAAAAAGACATTAAATAGCAGACAAAATAGCACATAAAGACACACAAAAAAGACAATAAATAGTAAAACAACAGAAGAAAGAAACAGTATTTATATACACACAGCCTCACCCAGTTTGATGTGCAGTGGTGAGCTGTTATTGCACAGGTGCATATGGATAAATAGCAGATAAATAGCAGAGAGTTTAAATAATAAGTGGAATGGGAATAAGACCATAAAGTGCATAACTAGGACCTCAGTAAACATCAGTAAGCATCAGTAAACATTAGTGCATGATGAAAACATCAGTAAACATCAGTCCTATTGAGATATGTAGAGATGTGAAGCCGTAACTCGGTTCTGTTCAAGAAAAAACACAATCAGATCACATCGATATTTGTTATAACAGACCATTAACGGGTGTATCGTCTGGTTTACAAGAGCCTGGATAAAGGAATGTAATTCCTTTTTTTCCCATAACCTGCAGACCAACTGTTACAGCGACAAGAGAGGTGAGTCCTTTGTAACTTTACTCTGACATTAAGACTTACATATCATAGAACTAATCTACCTTATATACATCTCTCACCTTCATTGACTTGTGTGAGGGGTTTACCCATCTCTCCATCCTTAAGGTCCTCGTAGATGTGCAACAAATTGCACACACATGTTGAGGGGATTAAACAGGACACCCATCCATCCTCCGTGTGACGATCAGGCGGCAGCCTTTTGCCCGTCTCTGCCAAATCCGCCCCCACTCTGACACCCTTTAGGAGACGTGGAAAATGGACGGATGGGGAGACTCTGGATGTATTATCTTGAGCTGGCGGGCTGCAGGTGCTACTCAGGAACTGACAGAGAAGCTGAGATGTGATAATCAGCCTGGATGAAAGCGCTGCAGCCTCATTTCCCTCTCATCCCCTTCTTTCCTCCTCCCTTGTTTCCCCAACACCGTTCTCAGGCTCAGTCTCTCTTCCCTCCATCTTGATTCTCCTCAGTGGTCCTTCTCACTCTCGAAGCTCTCAATCTGTCTCTTGTCGGCTCTTCTCCTCTCTCCACCTCTCTTTTTTTCCATACAGCTAACCTCTGCCAAGACCATCTCACTTTAATATGAACCTTGATTTAAAACAATTGCACATTAGGGTTTTGTACTCCACCAAATAATCTCCATATTCTGGTCAAAGTGTTTCATTTGGGATAAAAAAAAAAGAAAGTGGGAAGAAATGGAGAGAAGCACAGATGGTGCTACCTGGAGTTTCTGGTTCCTCTGACAGACTTCAGGCCCTTGCTTGCTGAATCTCTCTCTGCTGGTTTGGAAAATGACAGGAACCAGATGCAGTGCAGGGCTGAGCTTCCCACAGCCTGACAGCACACCTGATTATTGTGACCTTTTATTAAAAATCATGCATTGGCTGTAGTTTATCTCTCATACGACTGAAGCTTCTCCCTGACCTCAGTCAATAGTTATTTCTATATCATGTATCTGCCTGTCTGTCCTCTCCATAGAATCTGTAGTAAAACCTCCATCACCATGCCCTAATGAGCTGCATTTACTGTCCCAAGGAGCTGCACAGTCTGCTTTAGTGGCTTTTGTGCTCTGAAAATAACACTATTCTATATTCTGGGCAAAGCACTGAATGCTTTGGAGGAATAAAATGTTTTATATATTATATAAAATAAAATACAAGTATTGTTTTATATTTATAACTATATTTAAATTTACTTATGCAGTACCAAACAAAGTAAATTAATCAACAGTTCAAGAACAATATTTCAGATAATCAACAGCAAATCATATTTTTCTTCACCTAGTCTAGCTGGATGGCAAGACCAGCTGGCTGCAGCATCTTCAGAATCAGGTTCAGCAGTCTGGCAAAATATGTTCACACATGTAAGTAATTTGAAACCAGTTTTCTATCACTACACGGAAATATTTATGTTATCTTAACATAAGGGCTAAGAATTGGATGAAACCGTTTGCAGGCTCTGTCCAAAAAGCCACATACCATCACCTCTAAAACTCACCAAATCACATGTATCTTTTTTGGACAAAAACAGTGAAAAAATAACAAGTTATGTGTTTTTGAGGGTTATGTGCTGGAGTATTTATTGGCAGGGTGCAGTAACTTCTATTTCTATTTCACCCTGCTTCCACGCTTTGCGCTAAGTTAAGCTATGTAGTCTGCTTGCTCTAGCTTCATAACTAGTGCACAGACACTACTCTATTTCTTAAATCTGGATTTGCCTAATGCAAAAATAAATGGAAAATATTAACATATGGCACATTTTCCACAGAATATTTTCAGTTCATATTCACCACTGACTGATGATATTATTTGATGATTGTTACAAATACAGTATGTAGGTCATCAAAAATCTTGACTTCTCAAATAGCCTTCAGCATATTTTTCATGTAGTTTTTTGTATTTTCTTTTTATCATATAAATACAAGCACAAGATCAAACTCGGTCCCGTGTTCACACATGATGGCGAGTCTCTTGGCAGTAAAACTGACAAAAGGTTCAAGCCCATGAAGGCAGCTCAGCTGTGCTTTATTATGCATGCAGTGTGCTTTGTCTGGAGGTCCAGTGCAGCACATGACATGTTTTTATCTGACACCAGCAACACACTCAGCCTCTGTTGTTTTTCGCCTTTTTAACACACACACTGAGCTCACTGTTCTTGCTGCTTCTTCCTCGTCCTTTCTCTCTCATCCCCGTGCTCCCGTGCTGCAGGTCAGGATTCACAAAGACAGAGAGCTGTGGCTGACACATCTACAAAGTGAATTGTTTTTTGGTCTGTTCTCTCTCTCTGAGCATTACTCAAGCTGAAAAGCACTTTCTGTGCCAGATGTGCGTTTCCATCTTTTAGTCACAACTGTGTTTGATCTGGAAAAAAAACATTAAAAAAAAAACTCTCGTACCCCTTTTGTACCCTTTTTGTTGAAATGCACACAAACCAATATGTGGACAGCAACTCAATACTTTAATCACTCCTTTTCTTCAATAGAGGACATTGAAATTGATAAACCAATCTTGGCAAAGAACATAGATAAAAACACCCACTGTACAGTAAACTGTGACTCCACAAAAGGCAGGTAAGAATGGAGGCAGTAACAGATACACAGTAAGAGCAGTACTGAAAAGATACACAAGATCAGCTCTTTTTTTCCTTTTCAAATAGCAAAAGCACAATTAACATTTTGGAGAAACAGAGCAGTGTAAAAGCTGCCTTAACCTAAACCTCTTTAAACAAGCATGATAGAAACAAGCCAAACATCAAAACAGTGTGTAACTCAGACGGGCATACATGGCTGTGTCTGAAAAGTGCCTGATAACTGCTAAGAACATGTTTCTGATTCATATTTCCTAACCTTGCACAGTATTGTGTCACATATTTGAAAGAAATCGGATTTTTTTTTTCATTTGAGGTCTGTATTTCAGTATATTGGATTTCAGATGAAACACTGACTGTGAGGTTGAAATACTGACTTTCGGTATTAAAGGTATTTAAGGGATTAAATTATCTTGGGGGACAGTGGGAATTGCAGCATTATACCTTTAGGGGACATGCATTCAGACGACTACTGGTTCTACACGGTTGATTGGAAGTGAATATAATCACCCTCAAATTAAAGCTGAGAGTCAGCGTTTTAAAAGATAAGATGGTGAACAAATCTTGAAAAGACCCAAATCGACAATGCATTCATCCTTCTTGCAATACTTTCTGGCCTTGGGGGCTGCCTGAGTGCTGATCCCATTTGTTCCGACTGAAGGTGTAAGTCTTTCTATTTCTACTCAAAAATATAGAGTTTCTTCTTCATCTTCTTTTTTTAATCTCAGTAATTACCTCATACTGCTTCACACTCCAGCCTCTAGCTAATGTGATCCAAACAGGAGTGAATGATGTATTTGTTGGGCACCATATTCAGCTACCGTTTAATACACAGTGGGTGCGCTAGTGAATGTTTCCACCAGCAGGACAATATGTGCAGGTTCATTATAATGATGGAATATGAATATTTTGAAAAGTCTCTCCCTGCTGGGAAATTATAGCAGGAAATCAGCTGGCTCAAGCGGAGAAAGTGTCATGCATAACATAACATGTTTTAGCCTGGAGGAAGGAGTCCAGAGCCAAAGCAACAGTGTTTGGACATGTTAACACATATGCAGACACTGACTCTCGACCATCTGATTAAATTTAGAATATAAATGTCAATAAAGCGAGTACACATGGCTTTAACCCCCCTGCGACCCTCCAAAGGATAAATGGGTGTAGCTAATAAATGGATGGATGAATACAGACGAATGACAAATAAATGAATGGAAGTAGAGATTTACCCTGCCGAGAGCAAATTTCCCTTTTGTGTGGCCGGTTGAGTAAAAGCAGATATATTTCCTTTTCAGACACAGCCAACAGCATGGTGACAGAGAGGTATGTGACTGTTTGTATCGGAACAGGCACCAGGACTGTAAGATGTGTCTTCATGGCACAGAGTCGGCATCTTTTCTTAGAGTTTTTCTCCAAGAACAAGCACAGTCCGTCGTGCTGTGAAACCGTCCAGTACACCTTTCTGTGGATTGACTGGTTTTTACAACACAACACAGATACAGATATTTCTATATCATGATACAAGATGAGTTCTCTTTTTCAGCTCATAATCAAAATGTCACATTCAAAATTACAGCAGATTCACAAAAGAGACCACTGGAAAGGTTGGCATGTGTGCAAGATGAAGAAAACCACTCAGTAGGAAGTTAAAAATATTTTCACAAAGCAACAAAACTACGCCTCACTGCAGCGACGCACATCTTTACATTGATTACATATTGCAGAGGCTGTTCTTCAATGCAGTTTATTGTTTTTTAGGCTGTTTTTGATGAAGCATCATCCATATTTGTACACATTCTTAGAAATAACACATATTTTCCTCAATGAAGTGCGCCATGAGCGACACGTCCGTGAATGTAAGGATGCTGTGAATGTTGTGTGGCACTCTCAAAACTACTTAGGTTACTGCAGATAATTACACCAATCTGCTCCCACACTCACACACACACACACACAGCAACAAACACACACAGACGTCCATGTCACTAATGTATTTAAATTTTTTAAGCCCATTTAATGACCTACAAACACACATATACGAGTGCCTGTGTGTAAGGTATGCTTCTACATGTGTTAGGCTGGCCGCCCTCTTCACTTCTCTGCTGTAATTAGCATGATTGGAGAATGAGGGATGGATAGATACACAGGAAGAGATGGTGCTGATGAGGCTATTCACCCCGCTGTGTAGCCTGCCTGGCGCCTCTCCTCAGCAACAAGCTGGCATCTTTTGTCTCCATCGCTACAGCTCCATCAGTGACGGCTGTGTGAGTGTGTCTGTGTGTGTTAGAAAGGCAGAGGGGGAGAGAGAGGCGGCTTGCCGTACGTTCATTTAAACAACACTCGCTGAACAAAGTTGATTACACATTCATTAAAGCCCCAGCCTCCTCTTCACCTGCTCCACCTGACCCATCCAAGTGATGGACGCACGAAGGAACGTACTCTGCATTCAGGACGCAGGGCGTGGATTGCTGGTTATGATCAGGATGACGTGGTCAAATTGAAAATAAATAAGGCGATTCTGAAATGATTTGATGGGTTTTTGGCATTTACGTTCAAAGAGACCCCCCCAGTCCCCTACAGTTCCCTCCCAGTCTCAGACAGCTGATGCTACATTATAATGGATACATTATACAATATTAGGCCTGTCATTTGCCCCTATAATTGAATTTGATGGACTTGGTTTGGATTAAAATTCAATATGATTTTTTTAACCCTGACAAATCAGATCAAGATTCATTGGTTGGTTGAACCCTGTTTGTGTGGCTGAATCACATCCTCTGTCCACTCTAAAAGGAAACTGTTTCTGTAGACACACACATACACACCAATACTTGTAGTACTATCCTTGTGTTTAGAATGGGGCAGGGAAAATAAATCACTTTTCGACTGAAGTACTCACAGCATATGTATTGTGTGAGAATGGGTCACACAAGGATAATCACTTTGTATTAGCGGCTGTGACCACAGAGTGAGCGAGCGCGCACAGTGCTGTGGCCGTTTGACTGAAACAAAACTAAACAGGAGTCATAGCATGTAAACATATTGGTAAATTTCATGCTAGCTCTCTTCCCTTTGCGACGCATACGGTAATAGGTAGGAGTATTGCTGGGACTAATTCAATAGTTTTTGCTATGGCAGTGGTAGTTATTTTCTGCGCCGTGAAATATCCATTTTTTAATGTTGTAAAACTAATAACATGCTGGTGTAGTTGCTTGAAATGGTTCATTTGGCTGAGTGTTACGGTGAAGGTTTTGCTAAACTCACAACCCTTAAGAGATCTGTCGGTCCTCATGAGGAAGCCCAACAACAACAACAAACCGACCCCCCGACTCATTTGCACTGTTGTGCGCTTCCTGTATGAGCTCATTTACTTGTAGGAATACATGCAGACAAGAAGCATTTTCCTATCCAGCTTACTGACTCCCAATCATCAGATCAGGGCAGGAGGCATCAAGGATGCAGGTCTCGTTCATACTGTAATCAGATAAGTACGTTCTAATGACATCACCTCTTTTTCTCTCCCTCCTCAGTGTTCTGTGGCCAAACCAATCCAGCAGATGCTTTAGTTATACAATATCATTTTAGCCTGATTCTCATCTTCTTCATTTTAAAAACACAGTAAGTACCAGTTCATTTCTTCTAAATACATTTAAAATGATGTCCTACATGGACATTTTCATTTTCTGCCAAAAGTAACACTGATTGTGATTGTCTCACCAGTAGATTTCAAGTAGTGTGTGGTTTTTTCGTCCCTGTGCAGTGATTTAAAGAACTGATTGCATGTAAAGATGGACAATGCATCTTCACCTCCTCCTACTGAATGAAAGCAAAGCCAAAATATCCCAGAAATGGGCTCCGCCATCTTGTCTTGGTGATCTCATTTGGAGCCAGAGTCTGCAACGTCGTGATCAAAGCAGAAAGCGCAGAATCAATTAGTAATCAATAATTAGTTACGATTAGATAACAAAGACCAGCTAAAGTTAAAGCTACATTTCCTCTCTATGTTCCTACTCTACATTTAATTCCTTAAACATCTGTAGGTACCTCCGCAATGACTTTACTTTGACTGACATCTGTAAATCATGATGCTTCACCCTGACATCAAGCAACTAATTAAAACCAAATTTATCAGAAAAGAATTTGTTTAAAAAGAAACCATCTTTTGAAACATTTAGATTTATTTATTTTTTGTTTGGCCCATCTGCAGACATTAAGGGGCGGGACTTATGACCTATACTACAGCCAGCCACCAGGGGCTGTTTGAGATGTTTCAATTTCACTTTTGAGGAACTTCTATGTCGTTCATCTTTATAAACAACCCAAGGTTTGCAGTGGGTGAAAGTCAGCTGGAAAAAATGTGATGTCACATGCTTCTGTGCACCAATCAGGGTTCAGCAGCATTTAAGTCAAAATCAGATGAGAGTTTGGGGGTTGTTTGCTCATGTTGCCAGGGCTATGCTCAAACATGCATACACTGATGAAAAAGGTGAGCTTAAATTCCAAATGTTAAATTCTTAAAAAATATGAGTTTCAATTTAAATTTAAATTCAAGTTAAACAGTGATCGCTGTCTCTTTAGTCGTTCATAGTTATTGTTATAGAGAAATAGTTTGATGTCAGGTTTAAGGGGTTTAAACTAACAACATGATTTACACTAATCCACCGGGAGTGAAGCTGCCAGCTCTGGTGCGAGCACAGATTGTGCAGAGCTGTAGTGAGCACCCTACCACACACTCTCAGCATACATCGCCAAGTTATGAGTTGACACGCACCAAGCACTGTTGTTGGAATAAGTCGTGTTGGACAATAGCAGCGGCTTTAGCATATACAGGTGATGTGTTCATACATTTCTAGCCACTGTGGCAGATCACCAGGGCCTGCCCTCAAGACACACAGGACAATGATGGAAAGCATGTGGACACCCTACATGTTCTTAACCACCGAGTGTTACAAATAAATGATAAGCTATATGAGCGTATATTTGTATTTATATTAAGTGTCATCATTTACTGCTTTATTGAATTGTGTTGTGAGACTTAAAAATGAAATGTTCAGCTTTACAAATTGACAATGACAATCAGAACAGACAGACACTGTCGGTTCAGTTTGGCCTTCAGATCTTTTCTGTGTGAGGTGAATTTTAAACGTGGCGTGATGCACACAAAGTGAATGGAAAAATTTGCCAAGGGCAGCTCAAACTGTTGCACAGACACATCTGCATGTTTCAGCTTCTAAAAAGAGTCTGCATCTAATTTGCTGCATACATAATAATGTAAATAAAAGAAAATAAGAGAAAGACCTGGAGACACTGAACTGAACATAAAAACTCACACATTGTGTTTGTTCACACCTTTTAAAAGACAAGACTGTAACTACTACTAACTAAATAAATAAATGCATGGTTGATGATATGTCATTACATTATCTGATGATTTAATTCATCACTTTTCAGGGTGTAACCACTATCCTACCAAATGTATTTTATAATAAAAGTTTCTCTTCTTTAAAACTTACTGTCAAATGTAAGTCCCAGGCTGTCGTTGAACATAGTTAATAGCATTTAGCATCAAAGCCAGAGATCTATGATTTTGATGTTCTCATCACTGAACTGATGACTTTCCTGAGACATTCATCTCTCAAAGCTTGGCAGCAATTATTATTTTCACATTCTGGCCTCAGTGAAAGAGTGGAATGTCAGCAACGGTGGTGACGGCTCGATTCTTTTAAATGCTGTCTGATGTCTGTTGTGTACCCTTCATTTTCTCTTTCCACTAAATATGACCCTGTGTCATCCCTGCACCATGTCATTCATAGTATTTGATTTCTGTCCATGTCACAAGGACAAAGTGTTCTTTGCTGTGTACCTAAGGAGTTAAAATACTGATTGTCTCTGTGATTCCAATAAAGTCATGTTGTTTTGTATCTGCTGCTCAGTTTCACATTTCACTGACACTGGAATTTATAACAACAGCTTTTGTGTGCTCAGAATAGACCAGGAGTCAGGAGGGGGCTGTATATGTGTGTGTAAAAGCAGAATGACGGGTGTAAACAGGTGATCACTCTGTATGTGTGCACACTGTAAAAGCCACACGATTTCACTAAGGACTGACAAGTGTCACAAAGTATTTCTAGAAATATGATAATAGTAAGACTATTGAATTGATTTTCAATGCAAAACCCTAAAATTTTAATTCCATTGTTTAAAGAAAAACAGTTTGTTTAGACTTCACTAAGACTTCTTAAAATGGATTTAGTCTTCTTTCTTGTATTGTGTGTGTCAGTGACTGATAAATACAGCCTTGCGGTGTGGTGGATGTGCACGGTTAAAGCCTTTTTGTTCTGTATTCAGCAGATCTGTTAATCTTGAGGATTTATGGAGAAAGTAAATGCCAGTTTAGTGAAGTATTCTGGCTTGCATTAATTAACTGAACTTCCTTTAAGACAATAAAGAAGGAAATATTTAAACTAAAACTCTGTGACCAATGGATATATTGAAAGAAGTGATTCTCATAATATAAATGTATAAGTTGAAACTAATATAAGTCTTAATATAGTTTCACTGAAATCCCATGTCAAGCTTTATGCCAGCAGGTTTCCGTGGGTGCTGTTACCTAACCTCCCTTTTCCTGGACTCCAGCAGAGTGATCCGCGTCTCCACTACCCTCGCCCTTTTACAGACATTATGCTACGCAGCAAGGCACATCACTACACATTAGAGAGCACAGCTAACAGGCTGCCTGTGCACATTCCAAGCTGCAACATCTACATAGCCCTTTAGACCTGATACTAACATGCATCTTGTATGGCTGGTTTACATTCGGACGGACCGACAGCATATAAGATATGAATATTTGAAATAATTGATGAGATCACTTAAAGCACCAAACAGCAATAAAATGCACAAACAGGAAACAAGAAAGTGTACCAGGGGCACATTTGTCAGGTGTAAATGTAATCCAGCCAAACTGCATTAAGACACTGAGTGCATGTTACTGCCAGGTGGAGGGCTACAGCAGCTAATGAAAGTTAAATAAATATTTCACAGTTTGAAAGTGGTGCCTTGTATTTTGATCGGAATCCAGTGTCGTGTCCAATAATGGTGGTGTGGGTCACATGGACAGGTAGCTGAGGGGACAGTTAGAAGTGCCAAACTTTTGATTTTGTAGGACACCGAACAGGAGCGTTTCATGTGCTGTCCATTCGGTCTCTGAGCTACACACCAGTGTTGTTTGAGGTCTCAGACTGGGTAGTTTGGGTAGCAGTCAGATTTCACTTGAGGCTCACTGTTGCCTCTCTAGCACTTGAAGCACCTGTTGAAGTCAGTGTTTAGCCGGATAAAGGAGGCTGCCGGCGTTTCGGGTGATTGGCAGAAGTTTTCTTCAGCGCCTGCGGGCGATCCTCAGAGCGCTCCTTCAGCCAAACAGGCACTGATGCTGCACATCAAATCACTCAGGAGGTCCTGCTCAGGGGAAATAGAGTTGGCATTCTGATCGGATCGCACACGCTTGTTTGAAAGCACTCACACATGCCAAGTTCAGAGTTGATGGTTTGTTGTTTTCTTCTCTCCATCACCTCTTCTGGGAGAGCCTTTCAACTGAAACCACACATCTGTCTGCATTTTCAGCGTGCATCATCTGGGGCGAGAGTTCCTGTGAACACCAGGTTTTTTTCCACTAGAGGTGTTGAGAACTTCCTGAAAACCTGACGTCTACAAGCTCTGTCTCGTCGCAGAGAACGCCCCTGTTAAAACGAGGAGCCGCTGTGCTCGCAGCATGCTGGCCTCATGTTATAGCTATACTCCAAAATAGACTATGTGAAGTCACATAGCTTGTGTGACTGGGGATGTGTGAACCTTCACTCCGTGCTGAGAGAAGGTTTATGTGACAAGCAGGGGCTGTGAAGATCGGAGGCTCTAGCGTCTGCTTCAGTTTAGCTTTTGAACTGGAATGTACTCGTGTCGTCGCTCGTCATCACTCCCTGGCACCGAGCAAACCTTCTAATAGGAGCTGATCCTTAACTGTGAGCAGCATGAGTACTTTATACAAGGATGTTGTGGGTGAAGACAGCGCTCGGTAAACGGGGAATAAGTCTCACTTGCAAATGACCTAACATGACGTTCAAGTGAACACGCTGGAAATGTACTCATCTGAAACTCAGCCACAGCCACTGGCAGACAAACTCACACATTCGCGCTGTACTTTTGCAGGACAACAAGCGGCAACATGAACAGTCAGCTCTCACTCTCCCTGCTGTCCGACATAGTGCCACGTGTTTCTGATGTCTAATCCTGCAGGTTGTTACTGGAGTAGAAACTGGAAGTCTCTGACACGGTTTTGGAGACGCTCCGGGACGATGACCCGTTCGACGTGAGGTCAAGGGAGGAGCGGTGTGGTCTAGCCCCCACCGCAGCCCCACCGGGCCCCGGACCCTCTGTCGCCTTGACCTTGGGCTGCTCCACATCGTCCCCAACCTGGAGAATGGTGGACACAGTGGTCTCCATCCGGCTGGCCTTGTAAACGCTTGTCTGGGTCTGAAGGTAGCGGGTGGACTTGAGTTCCAGGCCTTCGTAGGAGCCTCGAGGGACGCAGGGGCAGCAGCGAAAGGCTTGTTTAAAACCAGCACGAAACCTGTCCAAGAACAGCACCGATTAGTCTGACTGCCGAATGTTCACAAGTAAAAAAAACGTGACTGTTTAACTTTAACTGGGTCTTGAGACTTAAAATCAGTCTCAATGTAACTTTTTCTAAACACCACCTATTGTGGTAAAAGGGGCTATGACAGGATGATGGCACAAGTACATACAGGTTAGTGAACTGACTCAGTTACACAGCAATTTCTTTCTTTAGTTAGCTAACATTAGGCAGCACTAGTTACTTATGTATCAGACCAAGAACTTGTAACCTTTTAAACTGGTTTATTTTATTGACAGTGAACTCTCCGCTTGTTGATAAAGCTATTCTTATATTAAAATAGCTTAAATGACCATAAGTCATTTGAAGTAGAGACATATCCACACAGTAATATCACTCCTTCAGGGGTTGTTCTCAGCAGAATACAGACTATTTTACACTTGTTCAGCTGATTGTTTTGTTTTTTGACACTCAGCTTTACTGTTCTGGTTCAGACTCACCACTTGCTTTCAGCAGCAAACTGCACACAGGCAAAGTTAGTGTCTGACTGGTCAAAGCGGTGGAGCATTTAGTAGGCAAAGATCCAGATATTTCCCACAGGGAGAGTGAACATTAGACTTAAGTTTGTCGGGTGGACTGGGATGTGACTCCAAATGAATGCTAATCCTGCTCTGTCTCTGCTGGGTGTGTAAATAAATAACTGTTTGCTAATAAACGAGCCATACCTGCGTTGTGTGGAAATGTGTGTTTACAGCTTGTCATGCTGCGCCCCAAAGGATCAGTTAATGCGGGGTGAAAGACACAGCTGGTGCAAGTCTTATCTTTTTATCAACATCCTTTAGATATAGATGAAAAAAATCTCTAGCATTAGATTACTTTCGAAGAGCATACAAAGATACTATGATATTACATACTGCTTCAGTGTCTGTTCAAAGTGGTCATAGACCAAAGAGAATACAACATCAGGGTCTCTTCAACCATACCACGCTATATGAGGGATCACAAATGAGGTCAGGTTTACGGATATGCTACTCGATGCTTTTTTTATGAACAGGTATCAGACTGCATACAGACATATATATACTTCATATTTTAATAATATCATAAAGCAGAGTATCGGTATCAGAACGCTGATTGAATTGTATTGAGTGAAGCATTTTAATGTCAGTTTGCACTAAATGTTGCATGTGGTCTGTCTCGTGGCTCGGTCTGTCGCTGAGAAAAAGACAGAGATGGGAAGGGACTGATGGAAAATGAAAGGAGAGGGCCATCAGCGGTCACACATTTGAATTTAAACGGCTGAGCTGATACAGACAAAAGCTGCTCGATATCCTGTACAGAATGATGACTAAACCTCGCGGCGGTGCGGAGCAACCCACACATTTTCATTTTTAGGACTTAATGAATTTCGGAGGTGAAAACACCCAAGTGTGAAATCTCATTTCTCAGACAGCACAAAGATAATTAACAGGTGGCTATAGTGGAAGACAATGAGAAATGATTGATTAAAGACAACAAGCAGGGTTGACCATCTGTCTTTATTTTGCCAGACAACGACCATTAAATTCTTTGACATTTTTTATTGACGGCCAGACTATTAATGCTGTAGAGTGAGTTTTGTAATGTTCATTTTCTCAGTGGTTTTATACCAATTTCAAAGACGCTTTTTAAGTTTAAAGTTTCTTCTAACTTCAGTGTGTTTGAGGTAGTCTTTGAGGTCCAGAGAGTTTCTTTCCAGACAAGTGATCTCAAAGTGAGCATGAGCAGCCTCTCTGTGGCGTCTGAGTTTTCACAAGTCACTAAGGCGGCAGTGGATACGTGATGAGTATGGCTGCCTGTGAGTGTTGTCTGTATCTGTGTGTGTGTGATTGGCTGTAGTACTGAAGGACAACATTTGATTGCTACTAAAATTGAATGAAAACACCGTTCCTCATTAAGACTTGTCATCTCTTCTTTAAAAAATACATTGGATGTGAATATTCTTTGTCTTTTCACAATCTTTTAACTACCTGAATGTTGAATTGCCAGTCAGGTGTCTGTGCTGCAGTTGTGACAAATAAATAACAAAATGTTTCAATACTTAAAGACCGAAACAGTATAATGAAGCAATTCACTGGAGAATGGAATAAATTTGCAAAGATACTCATCTACAAGTACTCTCAATTACTAAAAAAATGACCTAGAGTCGGTACCACCAGCAGCAACATGAATAAAAACCATCATTGCATAATTATGTTTCTGTTGCTATTCACTAATCTATTTAATTGCTTCTACTTTGTCCCTCTTTTAATTGATGAAATGTTCCTAGTAAACTCAACTCTCCCTGCACGGGTTTCACATTAACAGCATTTGGACACATATTGTGTGTGTGTGTATGTGTTTGCTGACTAACCTGTCATTGAGGCAGCAGTAGATGATGGGGTTGTACATGGTGGAGCTCATAGCCAGCCACATGATGGCCAGGTACACCTGCTGGATGAACCTCTCTTCAAACATGTCCGGATAGAACTGGTGGAGCAGGAAATAGACATGGTAGGGCAGCCAGCAGATGGCAAACGTGCACACCACCACAATCATCATCTTCACCACCTGTTGGACACATGACAGCACCACTTTGTCTTCATTTTTACTGTTTTCATTCGACTTCCAGTCTTTTTCATCGTGCACTAGATCAGAGGGGCCGAGGAGAAGGGGAAAGACAAATTAGTACACCTTCAGTACTGCAAAAGGCCTTTCCACCTGCAAGAGATGTCAGATCTGTTCTTGTAAAAGCTGCAGAATTCTCAGAATATTTTCCCTGTAAATAATACACACTTCTTGGAAAGCCATAAATGTCACAGAAGGTATTTTCAGCTTGTATTTTAATCTTTTGATGATGAGGTATGCTGCACTCCATTCATTGTCTCTTCTGAGGCACTCACCTTTTCCTTTCTTTAACAAGCCTCTGTGGGCTAAAAGAGTGGCAACAAATCCTTCTGTCCAGAAAGAAAGCTCAGCTGCTTTGAACTTTCTGTCTGTCAAAATGAAAATTTAATGCACGGAGGCACATCATTAGTGCTGCCAATAACAGGCTGTGCTCAGGACAATGAAGTGAAAATAAAGGACTGACATAGGAGATCTGTGAGGCTGCCTCATTAGAGCAGGATGTGGACCGGTGTCCTGCGCAGGTAACATGATCAAGGAATTTCTGAAATCAATAAAGGAAGGCTGAAAACAAGAAAAAGAAAACAATTACGGCTCGGCTCTCTCAATTTCTGTTTTGTTTTAAAATGTTGCTTCTGCGATTTCTGTCCACCACATCTCCAAGAATTGTCATGAATTCTTTCATGTGCATGTTTCCATGGTAGTTTGTGGTCAGCAGGAGACAAAAACACTAAGAGTTTTACATGTTAACATTTGTTAGCACAGAGGATAATCTCATTAGTTATGTGTTATTATTGTATTTTTGACCTGACCATGAGGGTGGAAACTAAAAAGTTAGAGGATTTGCAAATTTATAATACAATTCATGCAGAGAGAGATGTGAATGTGTTCACCAAATTTCAGTAGTCATTTAGATATTTCAGTCAAAACCATCAATATCATCCTCATGACCAAAATCATTAGGATACATGATGCATTGCTCTGGGACCAGCAACGCCATTAAGCTGCAAATCATGATTAGTTAGAAGGATAATTCAGTCTGAGGGAAAGTGATTGACTAACTGACATATTAATGCCATTCCCAGCTACATAACATCGCCGCCAGCAGATGAATAGAAAAAAGAATCAAAGCATGATATCAAGAGATGGAGCAATCTAGAAAACATGAAGCTAAAGTAAAAAGGATAAAATACAGTGAGTGGAGTCAACGCTACACAACATCTATCAGAGGAAATGTTCTCAGACTGACCTGCAGGGACGGATGTCAGCGGAGTGCAGACACCTTAGCAAATATGTCTGCGTAAAGCCTCACACAATCATCATTTTATGCTCTTGGGTCACAAAGGCAAATCTCTGCAAGTGTCTCTATTAGGTGATTACTCTCGAAGGAACTGAAACTGTGAACACGCCTGACAAGCATGGACCATGTGAGAGGACATTTGGAGGAGATCTAAAACAGAAGATGGAGACAATGTGGTGGGCTGAAAAGGCAACAGGTACACAAGAAAATCACTAAAAGGAGTGAAGATGAAAGGAGAGGGATGCTGGGGTAAAGGTTTGTGGCGCTGCAGTGATAATTTCATCACCAGAGGGAAAACAGCAGCCACGTCCCATTCAGGACTGCTGTGTACAAAGGTATTTGTGGCAAGACTGCAGTAATCTGATTACAGCAGTTGGTCAACCAGAAGCTGTGGGCAGCCATTTAAAATGCGGGTTACCTTGCGTTTAGCCGTCAGCTGCTCCTTGTAGCGGTCAGAGGAGTCTCCAGGGATCTCACTGGCCCAGAGAGTCAGTCCCACCACCAGATAAGCACAACCCATCACCAGCAGAGGAAGGAAGTAGATCAGGATGGCCACACACACATAGTACCTACAACACATATCTCATATCAAATATGGATCATATAAATTGATTGCTTTTATGCAAATTGAGTCAAAACTCTTTCTTACTCTAATATCTGACTGACCACACATAAAGATTAGTCACCACTTATTTCTAGCCAGTTATGTAAAATGAATTGATGTTAGATGAATGGACTTCTTTTTTTTTAATAGCATGAAATTTTGACATGTCTTAGCAGACACAGCAGAGCTGTGAGTGCTAACTTTATTTTGTGCCTGCATTCAGTCTCGGCACTCCTTTTTCAGGGCGCTGGTGGAAAGCTTTCATGAGAGCCTTTTCTTCTTCACAGCAGACATTTGATGTGTCACAGTGGGAAATTCAAAAGGTGTTACTAATAACATTAACAATGGCTGTCATGCCCCGTCTAGCACTGGCCCGAGACACAACATGAAAAAAAGACTCATCTTCTCTGAGTCCAAAGCAGCCGCAGGGACAGTTTGATGACATTTAACTGTTTTTTTTTTTATATAAGTGGAGCTGAGAATTGACTTCAGAAAATAAAAAACAAACAAATCTAAATAGGAATGAACAACACATATCACCCAACAAAAATAAAGAAACAAGTTGCAATATGTTACCTCCCTCACTGGAATAAACAGATGGAAACCAGATTAGCAGAAACTGCAGCACAAACCAACAACCTCTGTGAGAATAAAAGTCGCCAGCGTGGTAGATGCTGAAAAATAAGTGTAGCTAGTCTGAATGAATGGTGCCTGAGTGGGACGGCACACACCTGTTTGCAAGCATTTGCACTCTCACACGCATGCATACACACGCACCTGTTGCACATCATGCCATAACACTGTTACTGATGAGAGAGACAGATTAACCGCAGCACACCAGTATGGTCGTGAGAGTCTTTAAATGCCCCAGTAAGATGTTTGTTTACATGCACTTAAAGGCTCGGCACACCCACGCAGCTGTTTTCAATCACTATGGCTAATTAGACCTCTAGTAAGGTGGAGCTAGGCAGGAAATGACATGATGTCACCAAGCTCAATGTACTATCAAAAATGATAACAGGGTGAGTTGTCACATCCAAATAGGTTCAACAAAACCAACAGAGTTTTCAGGTTGATTGAAAACACTTGTGGGAGTAGACTGTAGGTGTGCAGGGTTTTCTTTACTCCACTAACAAACTTGAAATCAGTTCATTTAATTATTCAGAAAATAAGACAGGATGTGGTGATATGGAGTCGGAGGTGAGAAGGAGGGATGGATGAAGAAAGGTGTGTTTGAGTGTTTTCTCACACATGAAGCTAAATTAGAATAAGGTTATGTGGGGCACTTAATTTCAAAACGCTCTGCCATTTATTTAATAGCCGACTCTCCCTGAGGGACTAAATTATGGCCGCGTCATATCAAATACTTCCAACCACTCACATATATCACAATGTTGCAACAGTCCTGGTGCTACAATCTCTTGTCACTGCTACTACTGCAACCAAAGACACTGAACAACCCGTTTTCTCCCCATCTCTCTGTTCTCTGCCAAAATTCCCAATCACAGCTCTCCAGTTGACAAATTTCACAAGAACAAGTCAAAGTTGGACAAAGGATATAAATTCATTGATATAAATTCAACAATTCAGGGCAGGTTGTCATGTTGCTTTTAAACCACTAACACCTGCGCATGAAGCCAGGTGTGGTTTATCTCACCCACTCTTTCTCATTTTCACAGACTGCTGTATCTCACCTCAAATTATCAACTCTGCATGTGGGGTTAATTGAGGTGTAATGTGACATCAAATCAAGAATTATCTGCAATAACAAGAAACATATATTAATGATGTATTAAGATTACAACAGAGGTATATGCTCTTTGCAGTAAGTATATATATACTAATGAAAACAACTATAACACAATAGTTAACGTACATATCCCAATACACACTTGCTCTATAGTTTCATATTGTTGGCACACATGTTAAGCTCATCTGTGTGTAGTCTGATGTTCAAAGTTTGCTCTCATTTGTCTGATTAATTCGGTTTTACTTTTACATTTAGTCTCCACAGGTTGTATAAAGTGCGATGGTGACTCTTGGGTCAGATTTTCAGGAGACATTTGTCTTTCAGAAAAATGTCAAAAATGAGCCATTTGAAAATGTTCCTTTAATTTGTGGACCGTAAATAAGGACTTCAAAACAGTCTGTATTTACCACATGCAGCCAGCACCCACATATAGACTCTGACAAAACGGCAGGTGCCAATAAATGCTCACACTCAACTCATCTGCTATTTCTAATGATTCATTTCCTGAGCAGAAAAGGAGCTAATGTTGTCATCTGAGACAACAAAACATTTACAGTGTGTTCACCACAACCAATCTGTTGTTTACAGCACAGTGGGCAGAAAAACTACTTCCACCTACTCTGCAGGTTTTTCAGATTAAAAAAGAAAAGACTGTTCAGTTACAGTTAATATTGTCCAAAAATGACGCTTGAATAGAAAATATACCATATATGGAATTTACATATTTTTATACATGTATACAGGCATATACACGTAGTTTGTCTGAAGTATGAGCTGCGATCATAACTAGACTTGATCGGCTTGGTGTAATCAAGTGTTAAAATGAACATTTAATACAGGAATTAAACAGGTATCAATCAACAGAAAGCGTTCTGCAGGTCAATAAAATTGATTCTGAGTTAGCCAGCCACCAGGAGTCTTGTTAAATACCTTGAACCAGAGAAGAAGTTTGATTCTGGAAGAGCAATTAGGTGTTTCATACAACATATCAGCTGACAGAGAGGGTGAAATGATGATTTGTGTTTTATTCTATGAGACATCACAACAAGCTGTAAATCTAACACTGACAGATTATCGCCTTATTATTAACCTGAGATTTCAACATGTTAGCAGACAGTTACCATCTAACACCTCCAGCAAACACTGACCAGTATTAGCTTTTATTTAGAGTTTCATTTTCACTTGTCTTTTGAATTAAAGACCAATATTCAGTCTCCTTTGAACTTTACCAACTCCTGACAGAAATATCTGGCTGTGGCTGCCACATCCTTCACTATGTGCACCAGCTAGTCGCTAACATTGTCTGTCTGCTGGCAGGTGGTGTGAAGTGGGTTTATCAGAGCTGAAAACAGCTGCCTGCTGCGCCTAGAAATGTTGCTGATGAGAGCGGTGAGGATCAACCAAAACGGTTGCGTTGCAGACTGCAAATCCAAAATAATTTGCAGCAAGAAGCGCTATGAAGAGCTAGGTGGAGCAGCAGAGGCAGGAGATTATCACACTACCACATGATTCAGTGTTCTTCCACTCATCGCCTATAACAGCTTTAAGTAAAAGTACGATGACGTGGTGAACAGATTTAAACATAGTCCTCAGTTCAGCCCCAACATACACTTAAATGATGAATCTAAGGCCATTTCAGTGGCAGGGAGCACTTCCTGATAACAGCAGGCCTGTGAATCTATTTTGCGGCCTGCCAATGCCCCATAACTAGGAAGCAGTGATGCAGCAAGTAGTAGATAAAAAAGTTACTCATTGGCGTCGAGAGCTGAATCAGTCATCATTAGCCAGTTTGCCAGAGGACCGAGAAATATTTCTGCTTCATAACGAGATTTGAGATGCGATGGGTTGAAGTTAGACCTCTGCTCCATTAACTGTCCCATGAATTTCGATCCTTTATGAGATGATTAAATATGACAGTGTCGGTATTTAGTCAATGATCTGCTAATCTGCCACAGACACAGAGTTTTGTCCCCTTAATTCCCTGTTAAGTGTGTGTGTCTGTTAATATGAAGTATGTCAGTTAATATGAGTTGTGCTCTGTGTATATGTGTGTAATGTCCATTAAAATGTGGCAAATTACATTTTGGTGCTGTGAGCTGTGTAGAGCGAGTGTGTGTATCGAGTTTATGTTCAGAGAGGAATGACCCTCTGACTGCAGCACCCACAGAGGGGCAATCTGTTTCACCCCTACGCGAACACTGCAGATGAGCCTCACAGACCATTTCATTGGCAATTAACTGCAATTATGTTAATCCCGCTGAATACCAGAGAGCATGGGAGCTTTCATCAGGGTAAAAATGACCACACACTGAGACACACACACACACTACTAAGAAGGTGTATTAAAGCTAATATCAGCTCATATCAGTGCCTTGAGAGCTCTGTCAGGTTTAGTCTTCAGCCTGAGGGGATCTCATCTGCAGTTAAAACCTGAGCTACAGATTGACACTAGTCTGCCAAAATGAGCAGCACACATCTAAAATTCTGCCTTTACTGGGGGTGAAAGCCAAAACTGAATCAAAAGTGACAGAAGGAGGTCCGGTATGAAGCAGTCTGTCGACAATATGTTTGGATAATAGGTTAAAATAGACACAGTGTGACCAAATAAAACTGTGGGTCTAATTGTCAGAGAAAATTAAATAGTAAATATGCCACTTGAGCCCGCTCTGTGGGAAAAGGGGTATTTATAGGTCTTTTCTTTTTTAAGTATCCTTGTACTTGACTCAGTCTTTTCTTTTCAGCACTTTCATCCAAATCCAATAATTACTATTGAACTGTCTCAGCATTAAGAGGGTGTAAAATAAAGGAAACAGATGGACTCTATTGAACGTACTCTCAAATGCTTATCAGTCTGGAGAGATTTTGTTTTGTCAGAGAGCTCTTGTGCGAGAATTGGTCATTAACGTTATAGATTTTTCAAGATTTGGCTTACAGACATTGTCTTGAAAATGTGTCCAGTCCAAACCAGAGTCCAATTTACACTTCAGTCTCTACATGAGGGTGAAGAAAAAAACAAGACTGCAGACTGCTGTTTAGACCTGTGCTCATGCTGCGGTTGGGCACAAATATGAAGGAAATGACATAACGTTACTGTTACGCACTTTGTGTACGAATAAGAATGACAAAGGTGTAAGTTGTCCTGCTCCAAAGGTTTAAGGCAGCTTTT
>JBAJHX010000076.1:3219475-3229966 GCA_037176925.1 Amniataba percoides | reverse complement strand
ATAATAATAATAATAATAATAATAATAATAATAATAATAATAATAATAATAATAATAATAATAATAATAATAATAGACCACACAATACGAATAAAGTGCAAAGATTAATTTAGTGAGCTGACGATAAGATTTATTTAGCTGTTTTAATATTCTGATTGCATGATTCAGATATGATGTATCATATGAATTCTAGGCTTGCACTCAGCAAAAGGCAAATCTGGCAAAGCTGCAGTTATCTACAACAACATCTAACACCTTTGGTTGTGTTTTCTATTTTTGCAGCACTCTTTGCATGTGCTGCCCTAAATTGCTGAGCATTGAGCTAGTTGGCTGGTAGTGCCTTTCCCGGCTCTGATCGGAGCAGATTCTTCGGTGACAGGAGATGACAAGTGTTGATTGGAGTGTTGTTTATTCACTCAGAGGTGACATGGCTCAAAGGCAGCTGTTCAAACTTAGCTAAATGTGTGACACTGAGTCTGATGGATGTAGATTTATAAAGACACACTGACGCTGTCATTTTAAATCCTCACATCATCCCTAATGTAAATTGTGCTGCGTGTGCAGTGACCTGACCAGCAAATACACCAAGCCAATTCAGAATGATAATACAGGGGACATTACACCAGAAACAAATAGACACCTCCGAGGGACAGATTCAATCTTCATGTGACAGACTCACATTTCATTATTAAGTGCAATATACTGGATGTGAAGCTATCTCAGTCCTCTGTTATATATTTAGAATAAAATTGGGCTAATCACTCTCTTATCAATCAGCTGTGCACATGCAACTGTTCTGCATCATGAGGCATTTCAACATTTCTATTATTATACATCATGTTCATTATTACTTTGCCAGCTGTTGGTATAGTGGTTCCACGTCTAAAATTAGGAACAATTGCAAGTGATGCGAAACTGTTTACTGAATGCACCTCCTCACGCTCATGTTGGAAGTGATGAATTCAGAAGTGTGGGCTTGCTGTCTGTGCAGCTCAGGGTAAACCAACAACAGCTGCATCACATCACACACCATCATCAGCGAGCACTTGTAGCCATTATTTCTTTACTTCTGATTTTGTTTGCATTGATGTGGCCCCAGACTAAAATATCTCAACAATCATTTGCCCAGAATCTTTTTTGTTTTACTAACATTCATCGTCTGCAGAGCATTTAACCTACTGACTTTGCTGATACCCTGACTTTTAATCTAGCGCCCTTATGGGGGTCACCTTTAGCCGGTCTGTGTAAGTATTCACTGCTCTGGCTAAGTGGAGTCTCGCTGAGCTGTTACCGTGGCTGGAGACTTTTACTTGTGTTCAATTTTGTATGAGATGCTTTATGTGTCTTGTTAAACATCTTGGGACCATACCGGAAAGAAATATTCCCACTTTATAGCCCACTTGCCTCCCATGTGCCAAAACATTTAAAACCTTATGTGAAATTTGGAGTGCCCCTTTAACATATCCATGTGTTTTTGTAAATGGATAAATAAAATAAAATGAAAATTAAAATGTGGTTATGGTTTTGGAAAACTAAATTCATAGTATCATTCCCACTTTCTTCTTTGACACTTTGCCTGTCTCTTGTCATGTCATATGATCCTTTTGTAGTGCGAAAATATGTTCCTCCCACTTCTCATGCACATCCTATGAATCACAGAAAAAAATTCATAACTTCCCATGATGATCTCTCTCGGGACAACAGACAGAGGAGAAAGAGGAGGAAGTGGAAATTGGAAGAAGGAGGTGAAAGTGCTGGAGGGGAGGCCACCATACCATTGATATGCTGCGCAGTAAGTCATCTGCTGCCGTGACCTGGCCTGACTGGGACAAGCTGGCTGTGTGCTTCAGCTACAGTAGATGAATATAAATGGTCCATGTAGTAAATGCTCAGAGGTCAGAGAGGCCGAAAATGGTCACAAAATTGGAGAGTTGCGATTCCCTTTGTGAATGAGTTAAACTCTTTATGTGCGGTGCACTGAGGTACAGATGGGTGACGAATTAAAAGGAAAATCAACATGAAGGTGTCTTGTTGGTCCACAATGTGCCTCCAGAACAGCTGCAGGTCTGCTTGGCATTCGTTCTCCAAGTGTCTGAGCTCTCCTGGAGGGACGAACCATTCTTCTAAAGATGTTCTAAAGATTTGGTGGTGTGATGATGGTGGTGGAGAGCTCTGTCTAACATGTCACTCTAAAATCTCCCATACATGTTCACTTGAGTTGAGCTATGGTGACTGTGAAGGTCAAAGCACATGATTCACATCATTTTCTTTCTCATCAATTCATTCAGTGACCTCTTGTGCCCTGTGGATGCATGTGTGGTCCCCCTGGAAGAGACCGGGCCCATCAGGATATTTAAGTATGGAGGTGATAACTCAGAATAAAGTCCTATTGATTTGCATCGACACCTTCCCCTAAGGGTGCAGATCAAAGGCATTTTTTTCCAGCTGCATTCTAGTCTATTAAAGGTACTGTGCAATTTATTTGTGAAACAAAGCACTCTTTCAAAAGGGTTATAAATTACATAACTAATGGCTTTATTAATAGGTAATATGTTACTCACCAATGCTCTATAGATCAATTATAATCATTAGGAAGAACAATTTTTGGGTTATGGTTGGTTAATTGCACTTGTTTTTAGCTCTTTAATTCATCAGAAAGCTCCCAATAGAGCTTGTGACCTCTGGCCCTCTGGATAAAGAGGTGCAGGGCATTTGGACCTGCATCTTTTTACTGTTGGTTCATTAAGCAGAAGAAACACGTGGCACTTAATGACAAATATTTATAGCTGTATATTTTATGATTCATGAGCTTTTACCACTTTATTAATCAGTTATTAACATTACAGCTAACATTGTGGTTTACGAGAAAGTGCTAATCTGACAATTTATTAATGATTTACTATAAATGGCTCAGGAGTTGCTGCTGTAAAATCATGCAAGTGTCAGAAGCTGAATGCTGTGCAATAACCTTCCCTTTTATGTACAAAACTGGAGCGCTATACACAGTTTAGCTCCACCGAAGCAGCTTTGAAATGAAATAACAGCTGCCAGCAGTGGTGCTGACATGTCAGCAAAACAGAAATATCTTCAGGAGCTGCAGTCTCATGTTATTATTATTATTATTATTATTATTATTATTATTATTATTATTATTGTTGTTGTTGTTGTTGTTGTTTTTAACAAATACAGCAATGTGACACCGTATTTGCAGTGTAATAGCAGAGTCTGGGTTTCCTTGATGTTCATACAAATCACCACCGTAACTTTGTCTTATCTACGATATTTCACATGCTGCTTTTTTACACTTCAGGTAAACTAATGAAAACAAAATAGACAAAAGAAATTTTGTTGGTAAATCAAGGGAACAAATTAAACAGCAGGATATTCAACTCCATCTCCTAGATGTCTCAGTTATCCCGCCCAATCTTTACACAAATGGGCTCTGACATTTCCACACATGTGCCTCCCTGCCAGCTCCGTGTTAATGATCAGTTAATGTATCTCACAAAATAACTCAATGTAGCTCAATTTACTGAACTGTTTGTGATTAACTCTGCCATCTCAGCCTAAATACGTTTACAAATAATTTGGGATTGGCAGTCACATTTGTTATTTTGAGCCACTCTGGCAGCATGGATCTAGACATGGCAAAGTCTGTTGGATGTTGGTCTGCTGGCTGTGTGGTGCATCACTTTGGTCCAGACAGAGAGATCTCACCGTTTACTGACGGATGGGTTGTGATCACTGGATTTTTTTTGTCTGGCCACCTTAAGGTTGTCATTTATGGTTTTACCACCAAATTATGACTAATACCTGCCAAACTAATGACAGTCCTATCTGACTCAGCTGTACTAATTGGGAAATGTAAGTGTACTAATGTGCTAAAGTAAGTTGATGAATACAGTAATCATTACCTGTGTCGTCCCTGTTGGCTCATTAACACGCTGACATTAACATCTAGCTAAGACTGACTACCCTTAATTTGGAGATGTTTACATCTCCCTCAAAGACATTCATGGTAATTTATGGCATAGTAACTATACAAAGTTTGAACAGCTGGTGCAACCGGCTCCTGAGGCGAGTTAGTCATAATCACCCTAATACTGAAGGGTCTGATTATTGCACCTGTGGTCTTTTCCCTGCTTCATTTATCAGACATTTTGAGCAAGTACCAAGGGAAAATAAATAGAAAATTATATTTCAAAATGGACTTTACAAGCCTGGATACAGTTCAGGTACATATTTCAACACCTGGTTTTCCTCAATTACCTCAATAAAATCAGCACTGGAGCGAGCACACTGGATAGATAGTACTGACAGTGATCGCAGCAAAGGTGGAGACGATGAAAAATACATTTTAAAAGTCTTATCAGCTGTAGCACAATGCTCCTTCACTCCCTGATGAAATCTCGCAGACTTTCTCCATTTGCCAAAAAATATTTCATGTCTAGTAACTAATGGAAACTCCTCAGCTCACCCAGGAAGTGGTGAGTGAAAATGAAGAGGGGAAATATTAACTGCCTGCGTGTGATGTGTCACAGTGGGTGAAACCATTCATCATTTCCAACATCATTTTCTACATTCACTCAAATACTGCAATACGCTTTTCCTGCAAAAGCCACAAAACGCACGACACTGTCACTGTGGATTTAATGCTTTTCTATTGACTTTTAAATAAGATCTTTGTGCTGCAGGGACAGAGGTCAGAGAGGAGATGACCAGATTTCTACATTTCCTGGCAAACTGGCAACGGCTAGATTGAATTTGTTCGACTTGCGTGGCCTGTTGCCATCTTAAGTTGTCTTTTTGTTCTCACTTCCTCTAGCTCTAAAGGTATAATTTAATATGAGAGAAGGTCAGGTTCAGGGATTTCTTACTGAATGGGAGATATATAAAGGAATTACAGGCCATTATCACCTGAGATGAAGAGATATAAAAGATACGGATGTAAGCTTCAGGCAGGATGGATGCAGCTTTATGTGTCATTACAGCAGCAAGAGTCTGAATGAAACGCACACACACACAAACAAAGATGTGAGGCACACATGCAAACACATGTTGCAAGCAAAACATTACACATATTCAGAGAGACAGATGCGAAGCCCCACACACGTTTATGCTGCACTGTATAAATAGGCAGAGGCATACACAAGCCCAGGCCACACACGCAACCACACAGACACACAAAGCACACACAAACAGCACACGTCGACACACATTATTACTCAGATACCTGCACTCACAGGTGCACTTCCCAACACACACACACATGCACGCAGCAGCGCAGGACTTTTTATGCATCTCTTTTTCATTCAAGCTTTTCAAGGAACCAATAAAAATGACCCCAGCTGCACAACAGCACAATCACATCAAACCTAATAAACCCAACAGTATGTGCGGTTGTTGACTGTTTTAAAAAGATTGCAAAAGAAAGCAGATCTATTTTGACCAGGACTTGATCCTTCATATTATACATTATATTAATGACACTAACACACTCACCGTACAGTCAGCTCAGCAGAAGTCAGTGTGGAATAAACTGTGGATAAGTTCTCTCAAAATGTATGACCACATCTGTCAAAATGACCACATCTGTCAAAATGCCTGTTTTTGCATTCAAACTCTACCACCAACATCTCTGTGTAGCTGCACTCAATTTCCAACATGTTTTAAATAAATACATATGTCTACATGACTTTACAATCAAATTCAACACAATCCATACAAAAAGGAAGTGCCCTTGTCAGGTAATGGAGTGGAAATACATTATTAAATTCGAAGATGCTGATTGTCAGTGTTTTTTTTAAGTCATTGTGTAAGGAGTGACGGTATGACTTTAGAGTTAAAGTGTGCATTAGAGATTTTGTCAGGAGATCTTTTAAATCTGAATCAAAGGTCTAAGGATAAAGTATGTCTCATGCTGAACAGATTTTAAAGCCCCTTGAGGCAAAGCTGTGATATTGGGATATATAAATGAAACAGACTTGACTAGAATTGCCTGAACAGTGTGAAAAGCTTAATTCAGTATAAAGAAATGTGTGTTACAAACCATAAATCAAGTGTAGGCTTTTACTGCACTTTGAAATAAAAGTTTTGTCATCTTTTGGAAAACATTTTTACTTCAAAGAGCACTCAGCCTCAGTCTGCAGAAAGCAGAATGATATCTCTGTTCTCCATCATTAACTAAGGACTATTACTCACTATGAGACCTTATGAATGGAAAAAAGGGGGAAAGCAGCCTTGAGTTTTTTGTTAAGAGGTGATATCACTTTGATTTTCTTTTGACATCACTGGAACAGTTTCACAATATTCCTGTAATTTGCTCAGGACTGTTAACCATTAAATGACATTGATTTTCTTGTGCGCTTTTAGGAAATGCTTAAATTCTTACAGACGGATCAGACTACATGATCCAAATGTTTACGATCATTTTCAGTACAGGATGTCTTTCCAGGAATCTCCCATGTCTTACGTGCTCTTAAGATCAGAGTGTGAGAGGTTACCTGTCCACAGCGATGGCCGTCATTGAGTAGATGCTGGCAAACACAGCCGCGATCGGGAAGAAGTTGTGGAAGCGGCAGTAGACCAGCCCGAAGTACCACTCGTTGTGCACGGCGTAGGTGAAGTTGATCACCGTGTTGAAGGCGGACATGGAGGCTTCGGCGAACGCCAGGTTCAGCAGGAAATAGTTGGTGACCGTCCTCATGCGTTTATGTGCCATGATAATCCAGATGACGGTGAGGTTGCCCACCACGGACACGATGACTATACAGCTGTAGGCGATGGCCCAGAGGACGATCCTCCACACGGGCTGCACGAACTGGTTCCAGTACTCGGTCCCGTTATTGGTGCCGTTCGAGTCGCTGGTCCAGTTGAATACAGGATCCATTTTGCTGTTTGACACAGAAAGTTACACTAAAACCACTAAACGTAAACCTAATTCATTACACAGCGAAGTCTCCGGTGCCGAATCAACAGTCCAAAGTTTCAGAAAGCCTCTCACCTCTGTTTCAAGTGGATAGTCTGCGGAATATTCACTCAAGGAGTCTGTCTTGAAATCAGGAATTCAGCAGTATTGTAAGTATTTACTTGGACTATTGCTGCCTATTCATCCTGAGCACTTTGCGCTGTGCGTAAAAACGAAAAGGCGCCTTTTACGCACATTGCAGCGCCAGAACAGTTCAGCCTGTGTGTCCCCCCGCCGATCACACACACATCTGAGCTCTCTCCTCTCTTTCTCTCTCTCTGTCGGCGGCTCTGTGCTCTCCTCCTGCTCCTCTGCTCAAACTGAGCGGCTGCACAGCAGCTTATGGAGCGAGGCGCTGCGCACCCGTCCAATGGGCAGTCCCTGCAATTATGATTATGGATGAGGCCAGGTACGTTATTCATCCCATCCGACTCAGACCGCACGGATAAAACATCATCACATTAGGGATTATCATGCCTAAATACCTCTTATCCTATTTCATTTGCTCACATTTCCTCTGCACACAAACACAGCACACACGGAGGACAATGCATTCAGACAGCAACATGGGTAATAATCATTCTCATCGTCATCATTTAGGAGCTGGAATAATAATAGGATCCATCGTGTGGTGGCAGCAGCAGTGGCATCGGTGATGTAGTTCATCAGGAATAGATTTTAATCTCCAAATACAGCTGAATGTGGTGTGTGAAGTACTGAGGTGGCACACTGTTTGACTGTCCCTGTCTCCCCACTCACTGCCCCCTCTTGTGGACTCACTTTCTTGACTGTGCATTTGGGGATCAGCTGCTTAACAAGACATATTACAGTCAAAGTCTTGTCTTATTATAATACTCCCGCATACCCAGTAATGTAATAATTCTGCAATGATCACTTGGCTTGTGAACTGCAAAGACACACTTAATAAAAGTATAAAGCCCTGACCTGACTTGGATTTATAAGATCTTTACTGAGAATGTACCTTTATAACATTTAATGGCCAGGAGACAGATGGAGCTGCACACCATCCTGTCTTAGATTTGCACAGTAAACAGGACTTTGTACAACAGGAAATCTAGAGACTATTTTCCTCAGGAGAGCACTATTTTCATTATTTACAGTATCTGGCTCTGTGTTTTACTTGAGCCCTGTTGGCCCTACCCAGAAGAGACAATGAATGAGCTCATTATGAAGGCTTCTGCCAGGCTTTCCTCTTGGACCCTTGACAGCACTAAAAGACTGGAGAATGTTTAGGTCTGTGTAGCTTAACTCACACCCCTTATTATTGATATTCATATTTGATACAATGATACGTTAACCTTTTGTTGGTAAAAAAGAGTTTAATGCCAATTTATTATGTGTTCGGTTGTATAGCATCATTGCAAAGTTAGCAGTAGGGCTCTACGGATGGAAATATCAGTGTGTGGGTTAGTTGTGTGTTCACTTGTCATTCAAACAGAAATATCTGTTACTATGGGTGGATTGCACTGGCATTCGTAGTCTCCAAAGGATTAAATCTAAACTGCAGCTTCTACCAATTCATCTACTCTTGTGCCTGTGGCAACAATGGCATACATCACTCCGAGGCCACTTGGAGAGCAGAGTGGAAGTAGGTGGGGAAGGAGCGAGGGATTTAAATGTAATGCACTTGGCCTTGTAGTCAGTTGTCATGATGGATCGTCAACCAGTATGTGTGCCAGGCTTGGTTATATTTTGAAAGTACTTCGCAATAACTAACAATACCTTCCAATGAGGCAGTGGCCTTTCCTCCGAATGATACATCAGCATTTAATAAGCAGGGTTGCATTTTCAACAATATCTATTGCAGTTTAGAAAAGCTGCATAAATCATTTAGCACACAATACGATATTGGGAATGACTTATTATATTACAAACATTTGTTTTGCATACTGTAAATCAGAAGAACAGTAACAGTGATTCATCTGCTGCACTGAAACTCACTAGAGACAATGAAATGAATGAATGAAACTCTGTGGCAGCAGGGATTCCAGTCAAACAAGGTCATGTTTAATGACGAATGAAATGCAGCCTGAATGTCTACTCACTTTTTCTTCTTCGCCACCTGAAGTTTGTAAGCCTGAAGGAATGACTGAGTGGTAGGTTATAGTTTAAGTGGGTCCTCTGACAACAGAAGAAAAAGGATAACAAAGGATATTAATTGAGACATCATATTCCTAATTTCAGTAACTAATAATCCAACAAAAGGTATTTTTAAATGTATTATTGTATTGAACATCAGAATAGGTTAGGGTAAATAACTTAACCAGTAAAGTAAATAAATGATAAACTACAAACTCTTCTATCGTACATTCAAAGCAAAGGAAACTTATCACATACACAGAAACTACTGCAGGGATGATGTATCCTCACATAGCCAGCAGCTTCTTTGTTTTTAAAAAAGGTTTGCCACAGATGAGCTGGCTGTGTAAAATGAGATATATTCTCTGGCTCCTCCCATCCAGGGAACACACAGGCAGGTGCAACGTGGGGCAACATGATAATCAAAGTTTTCATTCATCCAGTGAAAAAGAGTTCCTTGCAGGTCTACCGTGTCGAGCAAGTCAGTCCCTCTCTCAAATGCTCATAACAGTTTGTATGTCGATGGGCTTTGACCTCTGAACTCCCCGTTCTGTCCAGATGTGAACAAATTCTATCCACAGGTCAAAGCAGTGACCAATCTCACCAATCTGCACCAATCTCAGTCTGACAGGTAAGCTGCTGATCACCACAGCAGTATTTACATGAATACATTAATAAGTTAATACATTACCAGGGTATATAAATTAGGCCACAACAGCAAAGAAACACCATAAGGTGAGAGGTGACTGTAAAATCACTGCTAAGATTGCAGCCTCTCTACAATCACACACAGAGAATTGGACACACTGGCTCTGTTGGAGTGATGCTGGACAAAGAACAAACATCCTTTTTGTCATGTACTGAGGCCATAATTTACTATTTCAAACCCACACAGTGCGGAGAATCATGCAATTCATTTCTTTGAGACTCAAGTATTTCTCCCCTTCTCTTCACAGCTCTCACATTTATTGCACTGGAGGCAATTACTTTCATGCAGGCTTGTTCTGTGTTAATGCCAAGTGCCCAGAAAATCATGTACCTCTTGTAGGACACTTTTGTGGGTTGCTCACTTGAAAAAAGCGCTTGTACTTTTATGTGTGAATTGTGTGATTAAATGAAGGATTAAAAAGGCAGACATGCAGGCAGTCAGTCCATCCCTGCATCTGTCTGTCTAGAGAAAGATATCTCAACAAATCTTGACCAGATTGCTTTGAAATTTCCTATGATTTTATTTTTTATTCTTTTTTCTCTAGTGTTATTAAGTCAAAATTACCCTTTGACAAAAATTACAACTCAACAGCTGAATTTCCTTGAAATTTTCAGTGAACTCAGTTCCCAAGTTGCTGAACTTTCTTTCTTTCTTTCTTTCTTTCTTTCTTTCTTTCTTTCTTTCTTTCTTTCTTTCTTTCTTTCTTTCTTTCTTT
>JBAJHX010000076.1:3191213-3212677 GCA_037176925.1 Amniataba percoides | reverse complement strand
GAGAGAGAGAGAGAGAGAGAGAGAGAGAGAGAGAGAGAGAGAGAGAGTAACCATGTAGTCATATCATATTTTTAAAATTCTATTACTCTTTTATAGGTAGATTTTTGTGCCTTTTGTCTATTAATGTTCCTCATCTGCTTTGCTCCATCAGGGACTAAAAGAACACCTTTGACCTCACCGTCAGAATATACAGACTAGGCTGTTTTCAATGTCTATTTTGATTCATATAGTCAAAAAATTTAAAGGTTCACAAATAATGCACATAAAATGAATGTAAGAGTTGAGACACAAAGTGGAGCAGATAAAGCAGCTCAGTGATGAGTGTGCACGCTGCCCCTTTAAGAATGTAGTCAAAACAAAGCGTGGACTGGCCGGCCGCACGGAAGTGCTTTTTGTCTCCGTGGCTACAACAACAGCATGAGAGAAATGAGGGCTGCCACATATTTAAAATTCAGTTAGCTCTATTAACAGCACTTTAATTTTCGTTAAAATTATTTTGATATTGCTTGGAGGAAACGCAGGTTCGCTAGCTAGCTTGTTAGCTGGCTGCTCTCATACAAGCAGCCATGCCGTCCTACTCTGAAATAAGGAAAACCAACCACTTCTACTACTTCATCAAATTTACCTTAAATATCTACTCAATGATCTTCTCGGTAAGTTTCTGGTCCATTGTTGACTCCATCGTCCTGTAGGTCCCACATAGTAAATCTATCTGCTGATTGTAGTAAAGGCGAGCCACCCAGTAGCATCAGTGAGCCATCTCTCCAAACTTCCTTCAAAATACTGGCATTTAAATATGATATCTGTTATTGGCCCATACACACGTTGTATAACATGACTTCAGGTACATTGTAAATCTGTACAGTCTACTGAACAATTCGGCATATATACCAAGCAACGATCTACATGTCTTTTCATTGTAATTGGAGATTAATACACGGATTCGCCTTAAACTCCAGTGAACTTCCACCTATATGTCCTTACAGATTGAGACGGGCTACATCTATGATTTTATTGAAATAAATGGCTGGACGCATTCCGTATTTATAAGAAGACTATAATGATCAGACGACAAGTTAGAAATGATTATTGCAACTTTGTGTGTGGTGCTTAAAAAAGAAATAATGAATTGCCATATTTTCTAATGGAATTTGATACTAGCTAGCTGATGAATGATTAGCTTACAAGACAGACGTTGCAACGTAAGACACCGTGTATCCTCGTAATCTGCAATCTGTTGTCAATAAAAAAAAACTGCTGGCACTTTTAGTGATAAAACAATGTACAGAAATATAAATAGGTGTATTTTGTGCTGAAACAATGCACCGCGATCACCGGCTAACAAACAGCACGGTGGTGCAGGGCGTTGGATTCACTTAAAGGGACGACCATGAGGGTAAATAGCTCTGCCGACAGAAAATAGCACCATCATCATCATCGTCATTCAGACAATTCACCATCATCATCATCGTCATGGTATGATTATGATGAATCAAATACTTAAAGTTATTTATAAAATGTACATTGATCATGTGCAGTTAAACCTCTGCTGTCCATTGATCAGAAATGTTTTCTTCATCATATCAGATTGTTAATCCAAACTTAAATCTGGTTCTGGTTTATTCAGTGCACTGTGGTTAATTTGAAACAAGGTGAGCAAACATGCTGCTCTCCACTGCCAACAATTTAAATCTGATGGTAAGTCTAGACTCTAGCAGATGGACAAATTTAAATTTCATCCAAGTATGCAAAGGTGTGTTTAGGCCATTTTGAATGGGATCACACCGATTTGAGCAAAGATGACACTGAGCAGTGTTTCTGCCACAAAAATAAGGAAACAGATAATAAATCTAGTAAACTTTGCTTATGGCCGGATAGATTTTAGTTCTACTCATAGACAGACTGGGTTTTATTTTTTGTTTGCTCAGGTTTAATTTGGGATCCAGCAGCCACTTAAAATGCTGGACGAGCTTTGCCAGGCCATTAAGAAGTAAAGATGAGTGATTGCCAGCCTCCATCGCCCCGCTTACAACCCCCTGTGTTCTGTACGCTTCCTCCAAACCCCCCCACACAACTCTTTCATCTCCAGAAACGCTGTCGGGATAATGTTCAATTTGCACCACCACCGATCAGCCCCGACTGTCTGTGTTTGTCGAGTATACACACCCTAAAGCGCATTATTGAATATGACTCCCAAACATCAGTAGTTTGATTCCATTAGCAGTGCAGAGTCCCTTTCATATGATCCGTCTGTCCCCCCCGCCATCTCTCTCACTCTCTTACCGCTGTGATTTAGGACATTGTGGCACCGCTCTGCTCAACAGACAAAAGCCTCTTTAGCCCCAAGCTAACGATGTGTACTTAATTAAAGCTATCTTTGCTGTTGTAATGTGAAGTTTGGTTAATGAAATGTCAGTGAGGTACTTAAGAGAGGAATAAAGCTGCAGGTGTCCATCGGGAATTTCTGAGACATCCAGTGGAATATGAATGACTCTGGTTGATTTTCCTTTTTAATTTTTTTTACTCATGGTATCAATGTAGTAGAAAATAAAAACTGCTACCCATACAGCAAAACAGGCTTGAGCACATACAGGCTAGGGGCCCTTTTCGTGGGTCCATCTCTCTCTGCACAGCGCCACTGATAAACAGTCGTGGGTGAAGTCAGAACCCCTCGAGATCCAGCTAATAAACCTTTAGGCTGCAAGACTCCACTACTAAGTCTGCTACTCTGTCTTATCTTCATTACTGCAGCAGGGAGAGTGGGAAGGCTGACATTGGATGTAGGAACTGAGCCAAATGCATCTGCCAGTGCTTTATGGAGGGCTGGTGAGCAGTAAATGGAGTTGAAGTAGATGGACCTTACTCTTAAGGCAGATTGCCTCTGTTTCCAAATGAAAATCAATAGCAGGGAAGAAAACACTGTTTGTGTAGCACATGCATTAAACCCAGCGTGTCAGCATGTGCACTAGAGATATTTCACCGTTTTCAACGCGCACAAATGGTTCGATAGGTTGGTTGGTTAATCATGCTAATGATTTTAATGACAGTGATTCACTGTGATGCAGTTCACTGACCACCAGGATGCAGTAGTGGGGTGTAACTAAGTACATTTACTCAAGTACTATACTGAAGAACAAGACTAAACTTTTATTATGTTTAAGGTCGAAGATCCAATATTATCCAATATTTTACAGAAAAGCAAAGACATTGAAAAGGCCCCCCATAAATGGTTGAATAAAATCATATCAAAATCCTGCAGATTTATCAAATAACTTGTTGAATGGGGCAGCGCAAGGGTTAGGAACCATGGACTGAATTATGTAACCCCTTCAACAGTAAAATGCCATTCCTGGTTGGATACGTCAGTAATACAGAAATGGCATGGCAATAGTTTAATATGTAATAATGACTGAAACAGTCACAAGGGGCATTTCTCTTCTGAAAAAGTACTTTTGCATTTTAGACTTGGAGTTTAGTTTCCTGATCAAACCATTTACATTGCTGTATGTGTACCATAAATAAAACTTGTGAGTGAAGTAAGGCTGTGCATTGGATGCACTTTGGGGCTCACCATAGTTGTTATGATGCAGCCATATTACACCAACACCACATTTCCCCCCCATTTTTCTATTTTCTGTGACCCTAATCATCCTTTCACATATTGTAGCCTTCACACAGCGCGATACGAGCACTCAGGGCAGCTTCAGAACATTTTGGTGTTGGTGTGCGAGGAACAAAACCTTCCAGAGCTTTATGTGTAATAAATATAAATAAATGAATAAATAAATCTTTCAGGCCTGAAATTTCACTTATTTCAGAAATTCTTGAGGAGTAACTTGATGTGGTGGGAATGACTCCTGAATCAACACTTGAACTGGACAAGATAATATTGTCTGTAAAATCAGGGCATGGTCATTATCTATTACATAATGCAGACCCAAAATATGTGCACTGAACATTTCCTGCCATGTGTCAGGGGTACAACAATTTAATCCAACTGTTATTAGATTTAATCACACAATGATGAAAGAATCTGAAATTGGGCAAACTGTTGTTGTTGTTTTCATCGTATTGGTGTTGGTGTCCGACCAGACACAGTAAGACAGGAATGAAAACAAGTCAAGTTTCTCCATAAGAATCAGTCAGTAATTACAGATGTCAATATAACTCAGCGCTTACATCACAGTACGATGATGTCATCACTTGTCTGTTGCACATCCAGTGAGCATCTTGCATTCATCCTGTCTGAATCTGCTGAGGGAGGGCTCATCTCATCCTCTTCATTCACTGCACAATTCCACTAAGTAGATATGGTAGCAGTTTATGTGGGCCTGAGCCTCATCCTGCTTTAAGAAGCAACAAATCCACTTAAAAGCATTTCATTAGTCTGGATTTCACCGGAGCATTTCAGTGTCTGCGATCTTTTGGAGCCTTTCCCACACTTATGAAAATAAAACTCTGAGGAAACACAATCAGCCTTTAAACTTTGTATGGCAGACTGTTCTCTGTGGAGAAGAGAGCGGAGAGAAGAGAAGCTTACCAGCTACATCCAATATCTTAAAGTCATTTCTGTCTGAAAATAACTCCTATTAACTCCTAGCAAGAGAGAAAATGGCATGATGATTCTTACCATCCATAAAAACAAGACGAAGAAAAAAAGAAAAGAGAAATAAATTTTCTTTTAAAAAAAAGTATTAAAAAAATGTTCAGCTGAGTTTAAATTCATTTAAGGCGTCTGAGATTACAGACACTTTTCACACAATTGCTACCTCCAACAAGTTATACGACAATGAATATATGGTTCAAAAGGCTCAACACTATTCTTCTTACTGAGGATTGTCAAGGTTTTTATCTCATGAACCCCCCACCCTCTCTCTCTGTCTCTCCCCCCCAGCTAATGGGTCTTTGTGTGCTGTGTGTGGGGGTGTACGCCGAAGTGGAAAGGCAGAAGAATCGAACCCTGGAGGGCCTTTTCCTGGCTCCTGCTGTTGTGCTCATCCTGCTGGGCCTGGTGATGTTTACAGTGTCTGTGGTGGGCATGGTCGGATCCCTCAGGGACAACAAGACCCTGCTGCACATGGTAGGGATGATAGAGGAGGGTGTGTGGGCATGAGCAGATGTCTTGTGATGATGTACTGTACATGTGTGTGGTTTTGTTTAAGACATTTCAATTTTCACAACTGTATACAATTTGGGTTATCAACTGTGGTAGAAAACCAGCGAGGGGATGAGGAATAAAACAGAAAATTATAAATGAAATGTTGCTTCTATAAACATATATGTGTGTAAACATACATGTATATATGTTTGTATGTATGTATAGATTACATACACACACACACTGAGAAATATAAGGTTCAAAGTTTGCACAACAGCAGCAGTTCATAAAACATTTAAGTATTTTTTCCCCGTTTTTCACCTAAAATGCAAAAGCACAGCTGTTGGTTTTGTCAATTACAGAAAAAGAGCTTAAAGGGAGCCAGGATATATTATTGTGGTTGCTATGCAACTATCTAATGAGCTTTAGCTAAATAACCTGAACTGAAAAGGGGGATTAAAAGTTGCCAATAGAAAGGAAGTAGCTTTTAACTTGATTTCCTTTTAAAAACTATTCATCTCTTGTGAGGCTCTGCTTGGGGACACCTGAAGTTTCTAAACATCTTACTGGATCTATTCTTCATATATTTTTGAAGGGGAGGGGGGTCCAATTTTAATTTTGCCTGAATGAAGCAGCTGCTCTGTGTTCGCTGAAGCTACAAGCTCAACATGTGACAAGACAAAACTTTTTACAGAAGTTCTGCTCCTCTGTACTAATATTAAAAATGATTGTACACAACAGCAATGTAGATTAAATATGTATGTCATACATCTAAAATAACTGAAATAGTGAACATTTGTCACACCTACTTGATTTAAATACTGGAGGTCCTGGTTCTAAACTGTAAAATTAACATGATGAATTTACACATATGATATGAGTGAAAGTTTCAGTGGGAGAGACCAACTCTTCAACTTGTAGGAATCCAATGTTTGGACTATGCAAACATTCAGATCTGCTTGCAGTTTTTACAGTGGTGTTTACAGAGTGGAGGTTCTACTCTCACAAATGATCTGTACTAACAGCAGCTTGCAGAGAGCACACAATGCAGACAACAGCCTGGTTTCATTTAGTCAGTAAAGAAATTATTTGTGGAATCAACATCAACTAGCTGGCTGTTTTTAGGACCACCTAATCCACCGCTGCCCTTTACTGGAGGGGCGTAAGTTAACGTGATTTGCCAAACAACCAATTACTTCTCATCCTTTACCTTTGTATAACTGCTACCTGAATCTTCTGTACAGTAAGTTAAACGATATTTGTAGTTTACCAATCCAAGTTACTCGCCCTGGTTCACCCAAATATTTTCACATAGGTACAGTCTAATTTCTACAGATTTTCAGTGAACTGCTGAGCTGTAGAGCTGGGATGTTGAGCAGCTTTGCAACACTAGATGACACAATAGAGTACATACAGTAGAAATTGGATCAGCATTTGATTGGAAGTTTTTAAATCTGAAAGCGATCCATTGAATATTTCTTAGTTTATCGGTATGTTCCACTTCATGTCTTGAAAAACTGCAAAGTGCATTTGTATCAGGTATCAGAGTAAATATATTTTCAGCCAAACATCCACTCAGGGAGCGCTGTGTCAATCTGTCTCTCCCTCCACAGTTCCTCTGTGTCCTCTGTGTGCTGCTGCTTCTCCAGGCGATTGCTCTCACCACGGCTCTCATCTTTGAGAAAAAGGTAAACGTCTTATTTGCGTCACATGTTCACTGTCGGTTCGCTTCTCCTTCACGGTACTTTCTGACAGCTGGTGTCTTCTCTGTTTCTGCCTCCCTCCATTTTATGTAGACGTCGGCCCTGTTTCAGAGCAGTATACGAGAAGGAATCAAACACTACTACGACGATCTGGACTTCAAAAACATCTTGGACTATGTGCAACAAAAGGTAGTGTGATATTGTGTCTAGAAAATGTGGGCAGATGGGAAATATATTTAACAGATACATGTCTCATACTTGTGGACGTTAATAATTTATTTGTTTTCTCAGCTGGGGGTTACCTACATCTTGATGTGCTCACAAAAATGTATTGTCTTTTTCCATCACTCAGCTGGTGACACAGGTTTGTCTCCCTGCATCTAAATCCAGCCAGTTCAAGCTTGTCATTTCACATCACAGATTAAATGATTGTTTATTTAAGAGTCATTTATTTTTTTATTTGAAGTTAGACTGTTGAAATCGCCTGTGCCCGTTGTAAGATAAGCCTCATGACCACATGACATGACGTACTGAAGACATTCAACAAACAAGCACTGTCAGGTTATTTGGCTGTTTCCAAACGTGTTAGCGGTCTTGATGGTGATCTGACTTAGTAGACTTTTTAATGAACAAACTGCTTGATCTGTCAGACAACACAGGAACAGGGCTTACAACATGATTGCTCACTGTTACATCTCATGGAGCCGGATCAAAGATGGTTCTTCAAAGGGCGATAGACCACTCCACATCATTTTGCTTATGGAAAAAAGATTTCAGGAAATCGATAATTATCTTAGTTGTGGTAGCCTGCTGCTGCTGAACCTATCAAGAGAACACATGAATAAAATGAAAATGCTACAAGTGGGTATTTTGGAAATGTTTCGGCTTGGGAACCGTAGGGTTGCCGGCTCAAGTCCCCCTGTGGACCAGTCTACGTGGAGGTGGACTGGTACCTAGAGAGGTGACAGTTCACCTCCTGGGCACTGCCGAGGTGCCCTTGAGCAAGGCACTGAACCCCAAAACCGCTCGGGGCGCTTCACGAAGGGCAGCCCCTTCACTCTGGCATCTCTCCGCCAACTTGCATGTGCATGTGTGTGCATTTCTAATATATGTATATGTATGTGTATATGTAAACAATGTAAAACAACAAGAGTGTAAATGTAAATTTCCCCGTTTGAGGAACAATAAAGGGGTTGGTAAATCTTCTTCTTCTGAGAAGTTATATCTGGTTAGAAATAAAATCACTGTTGGCTCTACTGAAGCATGTACTGTACGGGGTCACTGTCTGTGAGCTTGACCGCTGGCTGTAATGGGTGATGGGTGTAATGGTCTACCAAGTGCTATTCTCACAGTTTGGAGCCTTTCTATCAAAGGATACTTACTGTTTTTTCACCACCTGTGTCAGTACAAAGAGCATATTCTGCTCTCTGCTGCCTTTTTTCATCACATCTTTTGTTTTTTTCTCCACTGTTTATAGAAATGACATGCTTGGTAGAACCTCATGCAACTTAGATCAGCACAGTAGAGACAGAGATGTCCTTCACCATCTAGGAAAGGTCTCAACAAATTAACACCTGATTCAGTTTTCTCTTTGAAGCACTTTAAAGTGGTAATTGATTGTCAGAAATTGCAGTCTTCACTTGAGCTTAACTTTTAACATTGATCGGGAGCGTGCTCAACATGTGATGTGGATTGCACAGCAGAAGCTATAACTCAGTGGGGTTGTTTCATTTCAGAGGTTAAACTTGTGCTGCTTGTTGCGGTTTCACATTTTAATTTAAGAAATTGTCCTCTTACTATTTTGTTTTCCAGTTTTCATGCTGTGGAGGGGACGAGTATATGGACTGGGGGGTCAACCAGTACCATTTCTGCAATGGCACTGGTCCGTTGGCCTGTGGAGTTCCATATACCTGTTGTGTTCGCCGCAAGGTGAGTGCAGGCCACACACATACACACACACACACACACACACACACACACACACACACACACACACACACACAGGGAGAAAACAGGCACCTCACCTAAATCCATAAACATCTGTACCAGCTGGTTGCAGTACTTGTACTGTGTTGTACTGTGTTGTCATATGCCCCTTTTCCACTAGTAGGTCCTCACCTCGCCTCGCCTCGGTTTGTGTGTGTTTCCACTGCGCTTTAGTACCTGCTGACAGGTACTTTTCTAGTAACTACTCGTCAGGGGTTCCAAGCGAGCAGAGTGGGGCCGAAAACGTGATGTCAGACCTCTGATTGGCCAGAGCGAGATGTGTCAGGAACGCGACTCGTTCAGAAGAATGAATCACTGTCTGAGACTGCTAGTTGGACAAAAGTCACCCGACTCTGGATCACATGTTTGGTCGCAAAGGCAGATAGATTAATGTTTCTCATTGGATGCATCACATTTGAGAGTAACCGGTCCAGATGGTTAATTGTCAAGCTTTGGGACGGTTTGATCCAGAAAGAGTATCAGTGACGTTACGTGGGCCATTCTGTTCAGTAATCCTTGTCCCTGCCAATAGATGGTTCAGCCACGAGTTAGTGATGTCTCCTGTTTTATCAAAGCAAGAGAAGACACTTATTATCTACACAACAGAGACATAATTGGTTGTGTGAGAGACGCGTGGAGACACACTGTGATTCGCAGCTATATTGCCTTCGGGAGACTTCTCTCCTTAAATGAAACTGCGATCCCTCGTGGCCTCCTCCATCCTCCGTATGCCCGCTATCACTCCTGTCTCTCGGCTCAGGGCGTTGATACTGTCTCTGGAAGCAGTGGAGCTGCGCTGGAGAAATTAATAACAGAATCATCCAGTCGACACACACACACATCCCGGAGATAGAGGATTTGATCAGAAAGGCTGAACATTGGCTCGGTTTATCGGTTTCTACCTGTCAGGGCTGCAGCCATTTTGAAAAGGCTCTGTTCACGCTCTGGCTGGCAGCGGACAGGAACACTCTCTTGTGAAGAGCATTTCTGTCCCCATGGTGTTGTCCCTGGTCTTCTTAACGAGTTCAAGTCTTGTCTCTGACTCTCTAAATCTTGACTCTTTGCACAGGTAGGAGAGGTCATCAACACTCTGTGTGGTTACGAAGCTCTGAAAAAGGAGGTAAGAGGAACTTCTTTTTTTAACATGTTATACCCACTGAAATGAACACAGTTTTTTTTCTTTCACTGTGTCAGAACCACAGCTGTTAATCTGTTTAAAATGTAGTAATGTTATAACATTTAAAGGGATGACTTGTAGGATTTTGACCCACTAGAGGTGTGAGGTGGTGTCCTGCCCTTTGCCTGTATTTTCTTAGTTCACTGTGTTCAGCACATTTCTGGGTGGCAGCCTTCAGGCACTGTTGTGTAGCCCCCAGCCAGTAACAGCATGCAGGGTGTGAGGACACATGTATTTGAGCTTGATCGAGGTCTGACTTTGAATGTTGTGTGTGCAAACTGCAACAGACAAATCCTACATGATATACCTTTAACATTAGTTTTATTCGTTTTATCAAATGACAGAACTTATCATGATTAGGCATTCTTTCTATTGTTCCATGGCAGATTTTCTAGAAATTTAATTCATACACCCTCTTATAAATTTACAGATGGAGATGCCTGTTATTAGCTAATTTTATAAATAAAGGGGTGGGAACTGAGAGTCACTTCAGGATTTGATTTGACTACAATTCAGAACATCTCGATTTGATTATAAATTGTTGATGCATCGCGATGCGCCTCGATTTTGGATTTTTATACATGGTTTATTTTTCCTGCGGTGGTTCTATTTCTTTTGTAACTTGCAGCTGACAGCTTCTTCTTCTTCTTTGATGTTTTCTGTTGGCAAACTATGACTTGGTGCATTACTGGCACTGAGTGGATTGGAGTGTGGATCAGGCTATGCATGGTCTGTTGAAAATGCATTGATAATCAGTTAAAGATTCCACTTCATCTGTGCAAAATCACTTAACAAAGATTGTGACGCATGATATAGTTTATAATCTCCCACACCCCTGGTACTATATGGTTGTATAAAACAAATCATATAAAATAATAGGTATAAATAAGCTAAAATATTCTCGTTTAATACAAAGAAACCTTTCAGACTGTTTCTGTGGGAACGTTGGTGAGATAAGATCAGTCCAAGGAGAAGAGAGTCCTTAAAAGTAAAACCAGTATGTAGTAACTACTTAACTGTAAGCAGAAGATAAATCCTATCAGTTGAATACTCACACACTCTCCTGTCAGTCTCTTTAAGTGGTTCTAATGGCTTTCTCTGGCAGTGAGCACTTTTCAGACTGTCTGAGCTCCTCATCAATCATTGACATCCTGTGACACCATTGATTCTCCGCAGCTTTGACAGCTGATTGGAACTAACGTGAAGAAACTCAGTAACCCAGCAACACTGAATTTACACACAGTCCACAATATAACGCTGTCCACAGAGCCCAACATTACACCAGGTCTCTCTCCTCTCTGTAATCCCTCTAGTCTATAAAACAATATCTGATGTTGACTGTGCATAATTGTCTACTCCTTGAATATAATCCAGGCCCCACTTTTTTATCATATTTTTAAGCCAGTAGTTTGAAATCAGACATGAAAGGACTTCTCCTTAAATGTTAAATAATTAAATAACCTCTGTTTTAAAACTAATTACCCTGATGCATTTAATTATTTTATAAAGAATACCAGTAATTCAAAGTTAAAACCAAAAAAAGTAACATTAGTGAAGGTGATGTAAAAACTTGTGTCCAATCACAGCTCACTGGTTGGCTACATGAAAAAACTGATCATCACCATTTAAGTTTGACTTGGTTAGAAAAACTGCATTAGACTCTGTTATGTTCTTGTGATCAAAGTTCTCTCAATTCTCTTTCAGTGATGTTTTCTCTAAACACTTCCCTTAAGGTTCTAAGTTGATTTACTAATGTGTGCTGTTGCTTGATGGCAGGAAACAGGAAGCAAATGCTGTGATGCTAAGTGACTCATTTATCAGTTTTTCCATCCTCCAGCGGCTGACACTGAAATACCTTCCACTACGGTGACAAGCAGAAGTGTTTAGTGGTAATGTCTGTTCAGTTTTTAAAAGAAGCCTCCTCTTCTTGTTGTCTTCCTCCACTCTGTGTGTCAGCGTCATGACCTGCTTGAGGACATCCATGTGCGAGGCTGCATCCATGCAGTCAACCTCTGGATGAGTGACAACATTGGAATAACCATCGCGCTCTGCTGTGCCATCGGGCTGCCTCAGGTAAAACTCACAGCACCCCTTTCCAACTAAACGAACCTCTCCAGCCTAGCTTTTGATATTTGTCATTCACATTTAAATTTTCCTCCCAACAACACTGCCTGGCACATAATTCGCACTTTCTATGCAATATTAAAAACCTCATTAAGCTTTACCACAAGACTTCACACCGTAAGCAGAAACAAAGTTAAGAGTGGTGTGATCGGTCAAAAGTCAAAAACATGTTTCAGCAGCTCAGTTTTTGACAGTTTCATCACTCTATACCTTTTAAATACATTAGTCTCCTCCACAGTGTCCACAGATCTTCCCATGCATAAATTTAGACTTGTCACAGCCCGCTCAGAGAGGAGTAATAACAATAATTACTTTCCTAAAACAGCTGCAGAAATAGCAGCAGGTCCTCCCAGAATCACCGCGCCCGAATAAATTGTAGCTCATACAATCTGCAAGACATTTTGTCCGATCAAATATTGTTATTTATTGCCATTAAATATGTGTCAGACACATTGAAATAACAGCTGCAGCTACTCAGTCTGACATACTTAATTATTCGCCAGCTACTTGATCCAAATACTGAAGGCTCTGATGTTCTGTTTGTAATCACATTTTGATCTGTTTTATTTTAGCTGATCGGTTTAAATTATCTACATAAAATTCCACAAATGTAATTGGTGTGCTGTCGTTTAGACTGTGACATTCTCAGCAATTAGATAATAAGACAAAATATACCAATGTGCAGGCCTTACTAGCTGTGGTGCCTGTATAATGTATAGGAGGGCCTGTTGGTTGTAGAGGTGCTTTTCTACATTCAGATGGGAGGGGGATCCTGTAATTTTATGTTTATGTTATTAATATGTTATAGTTTCAGCTTTGTTTCTGGGAAATTGGGCTTTTTTCAGTCAGATTGGTATGGCAGACACCTCTAAATATTATAGTACCCATGAGTCCCAGGTGCTGTTGCTATATAGAATAAGCCATTCAGTGTCGTGTTGTGATGAAAAATTCAAAATGCGTTATTGTCACAGTTGTAAACTAAACACGGAGCCGTAATTGCTGAGTTCATCCAGACTTTAAATGTAAATTCAATCAAAAGTGAAAATAACTAAACTGAAACTTTAAATCCCTCAAAGCATTGAGATTTTTTGACTAACAAGGTCCCGTGTCTCCCCACAGCTGCTGGGCATCATCCTGAGCTGCGTCTTCTGGAACCTGCTGGTGGACATGAGCGAGTCGGCCGACATGGTGGACTTCAAGCTGAAGAAGTCCGAGGTCAATTACAGCGAGCTGGACCTGGCCGGAGCCGGCTGGTGTATGTGCCTGCCGAGGGACGGGGGCTACCTGCCCGTCCCCGCCTCCGCGCCGGAACTCGACCCCATTGACATTCACCTGGAGAAGCTCAAGAAGCAGCCGCCTCTCACACACGCTCAGCTCCGGGAGATGCAGCAGTCCCGGTCGGCCACCGGGCTGGACGAGGTCGACGTGGGCCGAAAGCAGAAAAGGGAACACTGAGTGGTCTTTTTGCCCTTTCTTGCCTTTTAGGTTTTGGCCTTTTTTTTCTGTCATTGTGATCATTGCATTTGTTGGATTTGTGTTGCACTACGTAATGGTTGAAGCTGTCAGTCAGTGGATCAAGAGAAATTTGATCAGCTAAAGGAATCAGAAGAACTTTGGTACTTGATGATGAATTTGTTTTCAACCAAAACTGAAGGAACAACAGTCACTGGCTGTTTCAAAAAAATATTTTCTTGCCTAGTTTGTGAAGGTCGATATGAGGGATTTATGGCATTATATCACATTTTATTTAATTTTTTAGCCTTTGAAATTGAGCTATGTCTCACGTGCTAAAGCTTACCTCAGGCTGTTTTGAAAATAGCCCAGTAGTCCGAGGACAGTACTATTTGGTGTATAAATTAATGATAGCTTGAAAAGACGTTTTCTTTGGTGTTGGAGAAATAGGAATAGCCAAGTATGTCTTGCGTGTAGCGTCTGTGACGGATGTATAAAGTTTGTGTATTATTTCTTTTTATTATGATTTTGAATTTGATTTTGTGCAATCGGTGTACATCGTAAGACTGATAGTTGTGGAATAACATGGGATGCATGTTTTGTACTGTATATGAAGTAAGTTAAAAAAAAACAAAAAAAACTCAGTTTACATGTTAGGCTCTCATCAGGGGGGCTTCAGTCTATTCCATTTTTAAACTAAACTTTTTATTCCATCTTTTAAAGGAAAAACTAAAGGGATTATCCAAACTACAAATGAAGTGAAAAACTACTCTTTGACGGTTTTTTGTATCTGAGTTATGCACTGTTTTGAGCTTCCCCCTAGCTCCTGCCTTGTATCAGCACTACTGTTCTTGTCAATAAAGCTGAATTTGTCTACTGATTCTTGTGCTGGTTTTGTATTGAGGGATGCCGTAAATGTCCTGCCTCCAGAGGGGATTAAGTCCTGTTATATGCTGTTATATACCACAATGTACTGTGTGTGTCCTTGAGCACATTTTTTACATCCATGTTTTTCTTCTTCTCTGCCTTTGTGTCTGCAGAGGTATGTAGAGATTCAGTGTAGAGATGTGTGTGGTCTAAAATTCATATCTGCTCATACACTCAGAAAGATCCATAGTGGGCCAACAATGTTTCTACAATAGAAGGGAAGTTAAAATCTTAAAATCCTAGTGGGTATTTTTAAATGCAATGTTTTGGCATTATCTTGTCATATTAATTCCTTTAACAGAAATTGATTCAAAGTGGAAAAAAACTGATAAACCAAGCCATTTTTAGGGCTGATTTTCAAATGTGTGTCTCATTTCACAAAAGCTGATCCCTTCCATCCCCCCTTCCCCTGCTTCACACACTGCTTCCTTTAAGCCCTCTCCCCCTGGATGAGATACACCAGCCATAATAATTCAATTTACAAGCAGCACATGAATGCACACAGCTCTCCCTCAGCCTGCAGGTCATCCCTCCTCATTCACTTCTCACCTCTCTTACTTCCTCATCATGATGATCAAGAGACAGCGGGTGGAATAATTATGGCAAGGAGATGAATCGCGTCAGCTAAAAAAGAAAACACTCCACGGCCTGAGTGCAGGATGTGCGTACGTCCAAACAAGCCGTGATTGTGATGATGTGGACGTGAATGGTGTCGTTAGCATCAGGGGAACACAAATACACACTTTCCACAGGCTTATCTGTCTGGGAACAGGCTCGGGTTATTTGGAGGTTCAGCATCAATATCACTTGTTGCCAGGAGCACATGTATTGAGCACTGATAATAATATTCAGTTTCCAGGATTCTTGGAAAATTGCTGAAATTATGCTGAGCAGTCATTGCCACACCCAGCAGCACATTGTCAACAACATACAGCCGTGTTCTGGAGGGAGCTGGTGAGCAGCGGCGCTACACGTAGATGTGATTGCATCTGGCTATAAACATACATTCTTATCTTTATCTAATCTTAATATCAAAGGAGATGTTCTTATTTTTCTGTATTCAACAGTGTGCAAATGTCCACATGCAGGTGCCCGAAGAAAGCAGGCTTTGCTTGCTGTGGTAATTTCTCCTGTTCATGCCTTTCAAACCTTCCAGGGGAAGTGATGGGGAGGGAAGTGATCCACAGTCCTTACTGAATGTGCACCTTACAGTCTCTTTGCAGCTCCCCAGACGATGTTTCCTTACTCAGCCGTGGTGGGGAATGGCACAAGGAGGGAAGACTCAAAAGATTAACTTTGGAAGATGACAACTGAGGAGTGTTTGCCCCCCACCACTCACAGTGCACGAGAAAATGACCTCTCGACGGCCACTGTGGACACGGATCTGCAAGAGCTGTCTGGTGAAAACACAAAGATTAGGTGCTGATGATGGAAAACATATTAAAGAGAGGTGACTGTACACTGAGCTCCAGTGATTTCCAGTGATCACCTGCATTTTAAACACACGAGATCTTAATGCTTTAAATGTTAATATAGGAACTTGACTTTTTTTTTTAAACAATGGTTAACTATGGTTAAACAGATAAATAAAATAAATATAGTGGAAAATTTGGAATAATATTTCCCACAGCGACAGAGAGGGGTGCAAGTATAAATTTACAAAAAATGGGGATAATATAGCATCTGGTTCACTGTTTCAGCATCATCCATTATGGAGTGGTAATTTTTTGTATTACAATTCAATACAGTAGTGTAGAAATACTCCCTTACAAGGTCATATAATTCACTTTATGTACGTGTGTAATAGAGGATGTAGGTGTCAGAGTGGTGTCATTCAAATGGTCAATGGAGAAGGTGGTCATTTTAATTATTTTATTCACTTTGCAAACTGCAAAGTAAATACCTGCAGTTTTGAAAAGGACTGTAGCATCATTGTCATTGGAATGTGGTGCAGGGCGGCACCACTGTAAATACTGCAATGCCTCTTAATGGCTACTAGGGGTCAGACTGGGGGTGAGGGAATAGACGCAGTAAATCAGTGAAGGTCTATCAAACCCACTTATTAGAGTACTGTAGAATCTGCTGTTTTTTTCCTGCCCCAATTTCCTTTTCTTGTGTAAAGAACATCATAATGCCACTAGCATCAGTACCTGCCAACTCTCTGTCTTAACATCAGCAGTACAGGTGCCCACGCCTGTGTGCACCCTTGATTGAATTACCTACATATCTGGCATCGGTTACAGAGAAAGCTTGACCAAGCAATCTTCAGTCAATTTCACACTAAACGCTCTGTGTGCTGTGAGGTAAAAAGACAGATTTGCTTCTTTTACCAGAAGCTTCTCCCTCAGGGTATCAAGGATACAGCTTTCTTGCGCAGAAGCTTCTCATCATATGTATCCCCCGTGTCTCATCCTCCTACTTAACCTTTTTATAGTTTCATGCTCTTTATAGCAGCGCCCTCTTCAAATCTGCAGTCCCACTCCATTAGATTTTAACAGACTGCCTTAATAGCCTGTCTCAGGTCTTCTCCGCTCGGTGAGTTTATACAATGTGAAGCGAGGCAGAGGGATTATCATTGACACAATCAACTGAACAAGCCGCGGTCGATTTATTGTCAAGAGCCGGGAGTTGTTGAGGAGTAAAAAGTCGCTGTCATCTGTCATTTTGAAAACGGAAAGCCCCCCCCCCATACACATGCTGTCAGAAATCATTCATCTTCTGTGTTCAGTAGATTTCACAGGTTTATTTTGTGATGAAGTGGTGTAATTTACTTTTTGGGTGTAACTATTTTGACCCAGCGTGCCTGCTCCACCTCCATTACAGTTACTGATTTTCTCCCAGAGGCCCTTTTGACGACACAGAGAGAAGGTGTGTGAATTGCTGCTCTCAGCTGAAGATGAATAATATCTCGAAAGCTATTAGCATGTTTATTCTGTAATTATAGAACTACCTTTTGGTCAGAGCACATTATCATCATCTGTTGTCTCACTTGGATGGATTTCATGGATATAATGCAATAATGAAGGTGTCATCCACCTTGATTATAAATCACAAGTGGCTTGTATTTTTCCTTAATAATATCAGCCAACGATGTCAAAGTACCCCTAAGAGAGCCATTAACACCCAGCCTGCTATTGATGAGGATATACAGAAACACTACATGTACTACTTTATATGCTTGGGATCGGTCAGAAGAGTCATCTTTTCTCGTATGCTTCATGTCGCCACAGCTTCTGAGGTGATAAACGGCCGCACATTTAACAGTCATTAGGGACACCATGTTTATGAGTTAGGAGTGACACTTTAATTCTCCCCGGAGAAATCATTTGAGAATGATTCTGGAAAGCTCATCTTTACAACGTCATACATTTTTTAAACATCCTTACCTACAGCTGTAAAATATAAACATCCTTTTTTGTTAAATTGAATTAAAAAACACTTGTTCCAACTACAGGCCCAGTAAACACCAGCAGCGGTTTTAGTTTAGTATTTTTGCCACATGTTGTTTTGAAGGCAGACGTTACCATTTGTCAGTGTTCGCCTTCGTCTCATTTTGCAGCCAAACTCTTCAGCTGAGCAGTGATGAGTTTATTGCCTAAGTGCAGGATGTCACCATGTGGCCTTCAGTCTGCTCAGTGGTGAGCAAGATCAATAATGAAAATGCTGGCAGTGGCAGAGCTTAAGGGGTCAGTTTGAGGAGAAATACAAAAAAGCATATTTTTCCCCATTTTCCCCTGGTGATGTTTAGCCCCAGGCTCTGTTTTCTTTGCTGAAATTGTGAGAGCTGTGAGCATCTAAACAACAGTAAGATTATTTACTTTCAGATTATTTGTAATAGTAAAGAATTCCTTGCTTTGCCTTGAGTTCGCTGGGGGACGAATGAGAGTCAGTCAGACAGTCATCAGGCTTTATGGCTCCCAGTAGAAGGCTGTAGTACCATTACAGCCCCCCCCCCCCCGTCCTGAAAGACATATATATATAGCATATGTGACTGAAACATGTAGTCACTCCGTCATAAGCCTAGAAATAAAAGGAGTAATTGGTGAGCACAAACAGGGGTTAATAGCTCACATCAGACATGGTGAGCTGAAAGATATTTTGTGGTCACCATTCGCATACTTGAATCAGGAAAATACCTATAATACTGTACCTGGCCTTGAAGGTCATCATGTGCTTTATAGCCTTGCTAGTGGCTATCAGCTGGTCATACCACCCCCTTGGTCCACTGAAATATCTCATTAACCATCTAATAGATAACCAAAAAAAAAAGAAACTGGACAGACATTCATGTTCTGTGCATCTCCAGTAGGATGAATTCAAATGACTTTGGTGATCCCCTGAGTTTTAGGGCCCATATAAGGTTGATACTTTCCCTATTTAGTCAAATATCTCCAGAAATATTGCTTTGATTGCCAGAATATTTTGCGCAAGAAATAATGTTCTCCAGGTGGAGCATACACACTTCTGACATACAGATCTGCTCACTTTTCCTCCAGAGCTATCATCAGATCAAAATGTGCATTTCTGGTTTCATTCTACATTTTTGTTTTTTGACCAAATACCAGCAAATAGACATTTCCATAAACTCTATGTTATACGTTCTATCTGCTAATTACCTTGTTAGCATAGCCATTTTGAGCATTTTCTATGCTAACGTTAACTTCATTTAGTTTAAAGCACCCAAAGTGCAAGATGTAGTCTATTACCACTCACATGTCTAATGATGTCATATTTGAGTAGCTTAACATCTCCTGAAAATAAGAATATCAAGCTGCACTATCTAAGATAAGTTGTTTGTTTCATAAGCCAAAAAATGGAGTGAATGGCATGAAAGGTTAATAGTTAGCAAACAACAACAAACATGGTGGACTAAAAGCTTCCTGGCTTTCTTTATACTGTACGTATTTTGTATTGTCCACTTTCCAGGAATGTGCTTTTTTGCTGATGCTTTGTTGGTGCCCAACTATTGAGCTGAGAGGGGGAAAAAAGCCAAATATAAAGACTGGATAGGATACAAAATGGAGATTTTTGCTTATCAGATAAGTTCTGTCACCAATCCTCTCTGTATTTTAACCCACAGTGTGTTTTCACATGCAGCAACCTGCAACTTCCCATCATCTATCACTTTTTCCACAATGCTACACATATTGACCTGCTGGTACAGTATACTGACAAACTGCTGGTTGGTGTCAACCATATTCTGAAACAACCTCCAGCCTGGAGCTCTCAGCTGAGTCCCAGTCTGCCCATTATTGAACCAGTCATGAGAGAGAGAGAGAGAGAGAGAGAGAGAGACAGAGTGAGAGCCAGTCAGACAGACAGACAGACGGACAGAGACAAATAGAAAGGAGCTTTCCTCTTTGCTGAGTTTGTGCCATTCAATAGTTTGTTGGAGCTCCACTGGCATGTTTTCATTGAAGCAACCCAAAGAGCAAAAGTCTTTTCTGCTTTGGCTCACTCCGGCTGAAAACTGATCCAGGTACGTGGTCCCGTCCTTCTGTCTCATTGTCTCATCCTGCTTTTTGTTTCTCTCTCCATGTACCATTGATTCCCTCTCAGCTCTCCTGTCAGAACTCTTAATTGCACCATTTCATTTTCTCAGCCTGTTGAATCAGAGGAGGCATTTAGTTCTTCCCACTTTTTCCTTCCTTATGTCAAGGCCTTGCAAATGTTAATGAAAGCGATACAGTCAGTGATGCCTGAGGAAACCACAACTAGACACGAAGGCACTTTGAGGAGCTGAGGACTCTTTAACATCAACAGTCTGATAGTCCATCATGTACGTTTATGAGTCAACAGCCAACACTGATATATTTTGATTTTGAACATCTCTTCATACCTAAAGGTCTAATATTTTCAGTATGGAGCTGCACACACACCTGTTTGGTCCTCATTTGAGAGAGTGTCAAAACCTTTTGAAAGTTTAGAATAGAAAGTTTGTGAATTGAGTACAAGGTCATACATTTTTTATGTCTGAGGGCTTGGTTCCCTGCTTAAAAATCATGCAGTAGCATGTCTTTAAAACATTTTGTATATGTTTCATTTCTGTGAAACCAACTGTGAACAATTTAATATCACACCATTCTCTCTTAGGGAGATAAAGTTTGTTAAACAGGCTTTTAAAAACTTTCTGAGAGGTTGATGAGACATACAGAAATTTCTTTAAACCCGCTGAAGCACTAATGAGCACCACTTGTCCTAATAACTCTTATCTCACTCGAACTTTTATCTACACACACGCAAAGACACACACACACACACATACACACACACACACACGCACACACACACACACACACACATTAATATCTGCACATACATAAAAAATAGCACTTAAAGTTTAAACTGACTGCACAAGATATCAGACATTTGAGGAAAAGGTGTGTGTGTGTGTGTGTGTATGTGTGTGTGTGTGTGTGTGTGTCTGTAGCTATGCAGTACAGTATTTAGCTATACATGTGTGATGTTGTGTGAGGAATGTGCATGAATGTGTGTGATTTGTTTGCTGGATGGATTATTCACAGTTTATTCACATGCTTCAGTTTCCTTTAAAGTGGTCAAGTATTGATAGAAATGATATGAGGGTCTTATCTGGTTTCACTTGATTGTGAGGCAGTGAAGCTGAAATGTTAACTATGAACAAAATGTCAAACAAAGTGAACGTTTTCACTGTTAAAATCAAACTCACTGGACAGAATGAACTGTCTTTGTCTGTGTACCATATGCACATTTTTGCCAGTTGGTGTTTGCAAAAGACTTGCGGACATAAGCATGCATACTGGCAGAGCACATGAACACGCCGTTTATGTGTGTGTGTGTGTGTGTGTGTGTGTGTGTGTGTGTGTGCATGTTTCTATCAAGCGGTGTGGGGGTTTTGGAGGCAGGGCGAGCCTATCGATCAGACCGTGAGGGGGGCTGCCTGCAGCTCTCGCTCCAGCTGCCCACTGGGTGTGAAGGACACTGATGTGACAGCACTAATTACAGAGGCAGGAAGCCA
>JBAJHX010000076.1:3143655-3183716 GCA_037176925.1 Amniataba percoides | reverse complement strand
CTTAATGAGAAGGTACCCATAAGGAAGCTATATGAGAAAAGTGGAAGGAGAGGGGGCGGGTGAGACGCGGGGGGGGGTAGAAACGCCACTGCTGTAGAGGTGGCATCAACAAACATCATACCGTTTCTAGTGAGCTGTGACATACCTGCACCTTGTAAAAGAGTCCCAAGTTTGATTTAACCTGCTGTGGGCGCACTAATAAACAGTGTGTAATTGACATGACTGAATGAACTGATATAATTAGCTGCAGATGTCAGTTCCCTGCTGTGGCACTTTGTATGAGTTGTGTCTTGAATGCAGACTGAGAACGTGATAGAACAGTCTTCATCATCAAATACAAGCATTTGAGCACGTTTTTGACTTATTAAGTATCCCAGAGTTTATTGTGCACGTTTTACAGGGATGGCCCAATGTGAGCATCCCCGTGGTTGCTATTTTATTTCATTTTATCATTATATCACCTTAAGAATATTGAAGGAAAACTCACTTTAGTTTTTGATATAGCTTATAGCCTAGACCCTAGGTTGTCAACTACAGACTTTTAATGGGTCACCTGCCTATTTTCTAGTTCTGCTCTCGCTCACCTGAACCAGCTGACCACAGTAAAGACTGTAGTTGCATCAGATTTGTTAGGTGGTAAGTGTGTTACTAACTACTATTGTTGTGTTATTAATTTATTTTCCAGTATTTTCCCAATAAATTGATGACGATGGCAACAGTGTGTACAGTAGATAAGCTAATGGGTTGAGTGTATAATTCAGAGAGAGTATTATACATCTAAGATGAAACGAACAGACTGTAGGGAAAAAAAAGGAGGCGGAGGTTGTTAGTTTAACAAGGGTGATTTTGCAAACAAAGGCGATGGCATCCTCCTTCATCATCCTCAATTTATCTCCTGATCATGCCAACAACATTATCTCTGCTGCCTGTATCCTACATTACTTTACTCTATTAGCTTATATCTACTGAGTTAAGGACCAATTAGAGGCATATCCTCACAATCAGTATTCATCAAATCAACATTTCACAGTTCTTTTGCTGGCTGAGCTGACCAACTGGGCTATTTTCAGTAAGGCAGAGTAGGCTAATGACAGCAGACTAACCTACATTTGTAAACTCAACTGCTGTATGAGGCAGAGGGTTACTACTGTATTCATATCCCTGTGCCACAAACACTTCTCTTAACTCCTCCTGTTGTTGAATGGTCGAAACACTTACAAAGAGTTACACAACTCACACTTTCCTCAAACTACTCTGCACGCACCAAAACGGAAGCTGCAGATGCATTAGTATGGAGAGAAGTCAATAAATCAATTAGACACTCAATAGAGAAAGAAACAGTGAGAGCAATTACAATATTTATCATTTTTATGCAAAATGATACTGCTGGTAATTCAAACTGAAGCTCCATATACTACATAATTGTTTTTTTATATACATGTACATGTCCTCTTCTCTTGACATGCTGGGTAACGGCTCATAAGTCACTTGGTCGAGTGATGCAAAATGATTTTAGACCAATACCGCTTAAGCTGAAAATAGGTCACATTCAGCTCAGTGCTGTCATGAAATACACATGAATAGATTTTTTGACAACATGTCATTCATCTGTCATGCATTTACACTGTGCAACATGTACATTTTTTTTTTAACCATGAGAATGTTTATACATTAGTGTGAGCAGCATGCTGGGTGCCTCTAAATCATACAGGTGAATTTAGGATTGAGGGAATCTATTGGCAGAAGTGTGTGTCTGTGTGTGTGTGTGTGTGTGTGTGTGTGTGTGTGTGTGTGTGTGTGTATATATATATATATATGTTACATGCTTTCCACAGAGTTCACCATGTTGCACCGCCCTGTTTTTCTGTTCAAGTGGAAGCTACCATACTTCTTCTGCATGCTTGAAAGGGGGGGGTGAGGGGAGAGGTGTTCATTTGGTTATAACAACTTTGTTCGATCTCACTTAATCCTACACACTGCTTTTTTAAGTCTTTTGGAGTCTTGGGGGTGGGTGGGTGTTAGTAGTGCTCACAGTTTTTATATTGTAGATTGGCACCTTCACAGAACTCTATGTACAGTATGTAGCTGAAGAGGAATTTCATGTCATTTTGAAATGGCTTCTCTCATTATGAACTGTTATACTTTTATACTATATTTAGCTGACTATATTCTTTATTGACTGTAATACATAATATGGTATGAAACCACAGTACTGGTAAGTGGAAATGCAAATTAGGAATATTGGCTCTCTACGTCAAGTTTCCTGATGTATGAATATAAATATGGCCTTTTCCAGATGACATCATTGAGAGACAGATAGAGGAAGGCATGATATCTCCTGAGCTAAGAGACAAGATCAGCTTCGTCCTGCTGAGGAAACATCGACACCAGACCAAGAAGCCAATTCACCGCTCGCTAGCCGACATTGGCAAATCCGGTTCCTCCTCCAGTGAGTGTCCTTTTCTGTAGCTACTGGAAATTCTCCTCTAGCCCTGCCTAAGAAAAAAATGAATTACGTATTGGGAGTGGGATGAGAGTTTACGGACCCGGAATGCTGACAAAATAACAATTATCAGCTCTGCCTTTCTTTTTCTCTGTATTATTTCCATGATTAGTAACACTGCATATTAAGCATGTTTTATGACATGCCATCACACGAAATAACAGTTACTTAGCCAATGATCTTTGCTCATCTCGGTCCCACATATAATTTTGCAGTCTCTGAGAAATTCATTATGCATGCATTTGACTCGGTTGGTAAATGAATGAATGCGCTCCTGCAGTCAACAAGGCTCATATCCTACACAGGGGATGTATTAATGTTTGATGAGTTAATTACCGCTGTAGCATTTCCTCATCTCATCCGGGAAGGGCACATATTGCTGGATAAATCATAAAGCATCACCTCCAACCGCTCTGTTGATGTTTGTGTTTGTGTCTGTTTCTGTGCCAGATCGGAATGTAGGGTCCCGAGGTGGACCGGGTGCAGGGCCAGTGCCCAACTTTAATCGATCCACAGAGGATCTACGAATGAAACAGCAGTCTGCCAACTATGGTCGCCTGCGTGAGTGTCTGTTTATGTTTGTTTCAACTCACATGCATGGCTCTGCATTTAGGCCAGAAACATTATTTGTCTGGATTTTCTCACTGGGCAGAATAACCTCTAGAACATCATCTAATTTTCACAGAAATCTAAGTCTGATCTGACCCAGCATTGGACATTACAAAGTGACTTTTACTGTGATTACATATTTGATCATTCTTAAAGATACCCTGATTAACTGTAGTCAGGAACAAACGTCTGCTCTATCAGGGGTGAGTGGCATTTACTGCCCAAAATGAAATCTCTGCACTGGTCAGTATCAGCCACATTGATTTTCTGAGGTGAGCCATTCAAACTGAGAATGTGGGACTCAACAAGAATGGATATACTGGCTCACCTATTCATGCCAACAGGCACAAACTACGACATTCGTTTCCTGACCTCAATTTACAGGAGCTACTAAAATTCAAATAGTGCTCAGTCTAACCCATTAGAAGCAACGATTCATGAAAACATTTTTGGCAGACTGACATTCAGCAAGACAGCATTGCAATCTCAACAAATTAGTGTAATGAAAATGTTGCATTTAGATTTTCACTCAGCTGTCGCATCTTCAAGCAGCAACTAAGCAGGTGATTTGTGCATTAAGTTGTGTTTTAAATTAGAGGGACCAATTCCACTCTTCATTCTTTTGTTATTGATTTTCAGGTTTCCATCATCTGTATATCATCTGTGTGTATATATATATATATATATATAATCTACAATACATTATAGATCCACAAATATGATCTTATTTCATGCTAACAATGTGGGATTAGATATAATCTACAATATAAAGCATATAATTGAGATGTTATAACTGTTGTTCTTTTTTTTTCTTTCATTCTCAAGGTCACGCCCAGAGTAGGAGTATGAATGATATTGCAGATACCCCCAGCACAGACCAGGTGACTTATGTCAATCTTCTCAACGTACATTTATTCAAACGTTATAGAGTGATACTGAATGTGTTTATAAAAGATCACATGGTTTTCCAAGCTCACAATCAATATTTCCCCAGAGCGGCTATGTTTTATATTTGCAGGGCTTTGGCTTTATCTCAGAACGTAAATAATGGCCGGATTCATGGTCCTGTCTTTTATTAAAGCAAAGCATCTATTCGTCTTACTAGAAGCTATCCCTGGAGTGTATTCTAATTTTCCACTGTGTTGCTTTCCATTACAGGCAAGATTACGTTTCTCATGTCTCAGTAAGGCGTTGCGTTGTGTTGAATTGATGTTTCACTGGAGTGGTGAGAGCCAGCTCTGTCCTAAGTGTCATCAGTCTTTGCAATCGCTAGTGAAGGTGACAGACGGCGATGGAGGAAGCGTGCAAACACATAATTCGCTCATTGGAGGGGCCAATGCAGTAATGTGGCCTAAACCCGGAGACACATGCTTGTGCGGATGCAAAGGCGTGCTGTTGTTGCTTGGATTAGGCTACTGGGCTTTGAAAGAGACGGGTCAGAATTAAGTGTCATTCTCAGTGATGACTAATGTTCAAAAATGAATGAATGGGAATTTGTTTAGGAGAGTGTGATGTGTACTGTGAACTTTATTTGTTAATGCAACTATGAGGACGAGTACTGGTTGTTCCAGTTCCAAGTGCCCCAGTTATAAGTGGTTAGCTGGATGTTCAAATTGTATTTACAGGCCTACAGTAGGTCACATGTGACAATGGACAAGTGATAGTTTGTCGCTGCGTGGGTTTGTGTGTGTGTGCCACATCGTCTGTGTCAATATTGAGTTGGCACTGGGAAAAACATGGATCTCATTGTCCGGTCCGCGTGCTGGGCGCTCACATGTAGCCGCAGACTGGGGATGTGGGTTATTGGCAAGGCTCTTCATTACTGAGTGTTATTCTGCTGCTGTTCATTTTCCTGCCACACCTTTACATGCGATCAGACAGGTCAGGTTACCATCCCTCTGTCAGTCACAGCTATGTCAGCCTACATTTGTTTTACGTATCTGATTGATGTTTCTTGAGGTTTAAAACCTGCCAGACTAATCTACCAGGCTTGGAGAGACAAATGATGAGAAGATGAACTTTAATGATCCCTATTGGGAGATTTGGTTATTGGAGTTGCACAGAGAAATATATACAAGAAAGAAGAGCTGCAAAGGATGAAAGGGGGAGAAAAAAGTATCAAAAAGTATCAAAAGCGAATGTGTGAAATGTGAAGTATCCCACAGGATCGGCACAAGCGCTGCTAATAAAAGATGTGTGACCATGTTCTCTCTATGTCCCCCCACTTTCTGCAGCTAAAAAATAAATTCATGAAGAAGATCCCGAGAGATGCAGAGGCGTCCAACGTCTTGGTGGGCGAGGTGGATTTCCTTAACAAACCATTCGTAGCCTTTGTCCGTCTGGCCCAAGCTACAACACTAGGAGGTCTGACTGAGGTCCCTGTTCCCACCAGGTGAAGTGATCCGCAGTGTCTTTCGCCTCTTCACCGCGGCTCAACAAAGCCCTTTTCACAGATAGCTGCCGTCGCAGCACATACCTCACATTTGTCTCATCACTGTACAGATTCCTGTTTATTCTACTGGGACCCCAAGGAAAGGCCAAGTCGTATAACGAGATCGGCCGAGCCATAGCAACCCTAATGGTGGATGATGTAAGTGTCTGACATTGTTTTTTATGACACGCCTTCTGTGATAGACACTTACACTGCCTCAGTAAATCGTAGGGGACAGAAAGTGTCATTTCCTTTAAGGGCTTTGACCTGCGGTTAAAGCTTAAATATATGTGCTATGTGTTTTAGATGGCAGATCCACTGTGATACCCTGCTTCTGTGTTTTAATTACATCTGGAAGCGATGCTGATTGTTAAGCAACAGTTTAGAGCAGGGTTTCTGTTGGGATAATAAGTCTCCCATGGCTTGCTAATGGTAGTGTTATTCCCGCTCCTGAATGCAAATTTAGTTGTTATTGCTCTTCCGTATTGTTAGGCACAATGCCAAATGTGCCATTTTAATAGCAGACTATGAAAATAATAAAATAAAATAAAAAATGATAGACTGTTATTTTAAATTGAACTTGCTCAAATTCAGGTAAGAGCACAGTTACATCAGCCATGATCAAACACTGGCAGAAATGTTGGTGGTTAGTTATTTTGGGTTGACCTCCATTATAAAAATCTTGGTAGGAGTAAAATCCTCCTTTTACAACAGCACCCTATCACTGGCAAGCCATTCAAGATCTGGTCTGATACACTCTTCAGCAGAGGCTGTTCTGGGGTTGGCAGTCTGTCAGCTGGCACACCACTTTGGTCCAGGTCTAAAAATCAGCCAGGAAACTTTGGACAGATCTTGAGCCCAAATGGTGAACCCGAATGAGTTTGGTGATCCTGTAACATTTCATCTAGTCCTCCAAGAGAATCACAACCAGCTTTTTTGGCCTAATGTGTGCACACATTAAACACAGTTTCAAGAATACCATTTATTTGACAGATTGTCATAAAACTTGGTATGGACTTCCTCCTCAGAATGAACTGTAATAACTGAAGCATATGTTCAAATGCTAATACACTCAGCATTACACCTGCTACATTTAAACATGACATTAGCATTGACCTGACAAAAAAGCAGAACGCCAAAGACTTTAACACTCACAAAAATTCTAAAACATTTTTTCTCACTAAGTGTTTACTGTATTATTGAACTTTCAGTAAGAAGGCAGTCTTTAAATCCCATACTGAGTTATTACAGCTGGATTTAAGTCAATCCTGAAGCTCATCAGTGTAGAGCATACAGCTCCAGCAGAAATTGTTCAACAAACCAAAATCAAGTTAAACTGTTGCGGAAGGTAGAAAATCAATAAAGGTACCACATAACACGCTTGGGAAAAATATTTCTGTCTTTCCCTGCTGCTGATACCTGCTGCTTTTAATTTAAAAAGTTTTGATCAGATATTTAGTTGTTTTGTTTGGTTTACTGCTGCTCTTTTCGGTTTACAGTTTTCATGCAGTCTGTGCTGTATGTGGCAACCATTTACAAAACTAGAACTCGAGGTCATTGCCAATTAGAATCAACTCTTGGATTTACTTTCTGTTACGCTCCCATGCATTCGACTCAGGGCATGATTAGTTACTGGCTGACAGTTGTTTTTGAATGTATTCCAAATGGAGTCAAAATATCGATATAGTTTCCACAATTTATGTCTAACAAGTCTCCAGAGGCCATCAGAGATGATGGGAAAGAGTCAAATCCCAGTTCTTAGTGCACACTGATCTCTATCATCATGATTTGACCATGTGAAACGCTGAAAGCCTCTCCCTTTATCTCACTCTCCCCCTCCCAGCTCTTCAGCGATGTAGCCTACAAGGCCAGAGACCGAGAGGACCTCATCGCAGGCATAGATGAGTTTTTAGATGAGGTGATTGTGCTTCCACCAGGAGAATGGGATCCCAAAATCCGCATTGAGCCGCCCAAGAAAGTTCCCTCGGCTGACAAAAGGTTGGAGTTTTGATATCCTCCTACTGCATGTTAAACCCTCAGCTTCTTTGTCTGAGGCACAATGAGCACTACGATTACAATTGTATGGTGACTTAAACCTTCACCAAGATCAAAGTCTTTTATCAAAGATTTAAGATGCCCACAAAATAACTTCCTGAATGAAACCCAGAGGTTAAAGGTTTGTGCAGGAAGCAATAATACCTTCATGTAAGCAAACAGTAGAGGGTTAAAAAAGCTTTTGAAACAGCACTGGGGACCTTTTTAGTAAACACACATGATGAAATCAGTATGTCTATGTTTACTGTCTGCACCATATGTGTCTTTTCTGCAGGAAATCAGTGTTTTCCTTAAATGAACTGGGGCAGATGAACGGTACAGCTGGAGGTGGAGGAGGCCTGGCCGAGGACGAGGAGATGCCAGTGCAACATGAGCTCGGAGAGGAGCTGGCATTCACTGGACGGTGGGTGGTTCAGGCCACATGGCAAACTGCAGAGAGGTTTGGACCAACGTTAACCTCACCCTGGCATATGGAAAGGAGATCTCAATATGAAGTGCTAAAAATTTGGCAATGCGGGCACATTTTTTGGGTTCAAATTCAACTCCCCGAAAGAGGCAGACGCTCTCCAATCAGCACTTTAGCTGAGTAGCAAAAGATTAATCTGCGGTCAAACTGGCACCGTTGGACTGCCAGTTTCAGCTGTGCCTAAAACAACAGAAGCAGTAAAACCAAACGGTCCACCTCCTGTTTTGCTTTATAACAGGAAATGTCGTACAAATGACATATGCAAAGGTCGTGATTTTTTTTTTCCTGATTTAATACTCTCAAAGGTTTAAGATTTTAGAAGTTGACCTGTGAAAATGAAAAAAGTCAATTTCATGTAGTCAAAGATAAAACACAAGCAGAGGTAATGCAGGAGCTGTTGAAAAGAGACTTGAAAGTGACAAACACTGACCTCTCCTGTCTACGTGTGTCTGGATATCACTCGTTGTAAAAGCATCCCAGCCACTCATGGGAAATGGTGGGCTGAAACACTCTCCACTCTCCCACTTTAGAGGTAGTAATATGTGCCATACCGACAAGTGGAATATGTGAAGCGTCCTAACAGCTGTGTGTCCATGTGCAACAGCTTCTGTGGTGGTCTGTACCTGGACATAAAGCGGAAATTGCCATGGCTTCCTAGTGATTTCTATGAAGGTTTCCACATCCAGTCCATCTCCGCTGTGCTCTTCATCTACCTGGGCTGCATCACCAACGCCATCACTTTTGGTGGCCTGCTGGGAGACGCTACTGACAACTACCAGGTAAAACTGAGGTCCAAACTCAGGAAATAGAATAGAAGTGAATTCATGTAAAGCAGGTTCATCAACTAAATGTGCACTTTTAACAGAGAAGGTTCTGCACATGCTGCCAGGATGAGCATCACTTTGCCCCATCGTAGAGCATTTGATGCCATTTTTATGACCCTTTCAAAGAACTACCTGGCGGGATAATTATACTTTAATGGAAAAAAGATGCTTAAACCATGACTGAGCTCTTTCCAGCCTTGCAGTTGTCATCCATATGCTTGTTGGTTATTCATCAAAGCAGGTAAAATAAAGAATTAGTGATGTGTGTGTTCCTTAAAGACATCATTTGGTTATACCAAACTTCATAGAAAACAGCATCCTGCAAACGACACATTTAGGAAATGTACTTAGTGGCTTTCCTCTATGAGAGCTTCATGAGAAGATTGATATCAGTCTGTTTATTGAATATGTGGCTACAACCACCACCTGATTATCTTAGTGTAGCATATAACCCCAAATGAAGCTACAATTTTTCTGCATAACAACCCTTGATACTATGTCTTGGTGTCCATGATGCACAGACCTCCACTGTCAAAGCATACCTAGACCATTTTTACAGCTAAGTCACATTTTACATGGAAGTCAGCAGTGAGCCAATTATAAACACAGGCAAGTAACAGCAGTAGATTAAAATCAGCTGGTGTCAGCTCAGGAAGTTCAAGTGTAATTTTCGTGTCACATTTATCAGGTTAGATAGGATATATTTACAGTCTTTGCCTGTGCCAACTAGTTTGTCAGGAAAGTGACATTGTTTTCCTCTTTTTTAATTTCATTTGTCCTGAATTAAGTATCTACTTCAGCATGTCAGTCATCCAAATGTGATTGCATATTGGAACAACTGAGAAAAAAAAACGACAAGACATCATCATTAATTTAATTTTACTGCTCAGTCATAAAACAGCCGTGTCATTGACTCCCTAATGTGAAATTCGCCTCGCCAGAGAGTATCTGGCCTCATAAATAATGTCAGTTGTTAATTTGCTCTGACAGGTCAGACTATTTTTAGGTCACTGTGGCATAACAACAATACCCTTGCACCAACTCAAATATCCATACTTACACACACAGATGTACACTGGGAACACATCAGGTAAGTGCTTAGACACATTCACTTACCTGTCAAGTTGAAATAACACACTTTCATCCTCTGGTTCTTTTCTAGTGCAGCACACAGGGCAGCCACTCCCAACACACACACACACACACACACAAACACACACAAACGCACTTGTTTTATAGTTATTTCGCTTTTCCTCTCATCTGAAACTTGATTTGCTGACTTCATCAACACCACAGCAATTTTCTGTCCCAACTGCACTTTCATTTCACACCAACTTGGTCTGAGAATCTCATTCCACAACAACTCCTCTCTTTCTTTGTGTATAATAACCTTCTCTCTCTCTCTCTGCCTCCCCTTTCCGTCTTCCAACAGGGAGTGATGGAGAGTTTCCTGGGTACGGCTCTTGCTGGCTCCGTCTTCTGTCTCTTCAGCGGTCAGCCCCTCATCATCCTCAGCTCCACCGGACCCATCCTCATCTTTGAAAAGCTCCTGTTTGAATTCAGCAAGTGAGCGTCTTAAGAGGCAAATGATGTTGCAGTAGTCAGACATGGTGGGAACAGAGTGAAGCGGCATAAGAACCCTGTTTAATGTCAATTTGAGGAATATTTGATAATCCCACTGTGGAGGAAAGCAACAGAATTTCCTGCCATGCAGTGTATGACCCTTTGTTATGTTTCCAGCAGTGATTTACATTCAACTCTGGTGAAAGTGAAGTGATTTTTTAATGCTAGTCAGAGAGCAGCAATTAGAGTCTATAAAGGTCAGGTTTCTAAACTTTTATTCCCCCCAGGCTAACATTTAAACCATAAATTTCTACCAGCAATGATCAAGCCAAAGTACCTGCCCACCGTCTGTGTAATCAAACTCTTCCTAGCACAGTTAGATAGGTGGCTGTGTTATGTCATATAGTCAATCTCATATCAAAATACTAACCTCATGAGCATTTAACTTGTTAGAATTACTTACTGTATTTGTGAAAAATGTAACCATATTTATATGTTCACCCACAGATAATATAATAAAAAGACAATATATGCACAGAAATGCAGCATTGGATCTGACTGTGTTGGTTGTATACACAAGTTCCCCTCATCACTGCATTCACCATGCCTCCCTGTCACCTTTCTCTCCCAAAGGAATAATGGCATAGATTATATGGAGCTGCGTCTGTGGATCGGCATCCACTCCTGCCTGCAGTGTTTCATCCTGGTAGCCACGGACGCCAGCTACATCATCAAATACATGACACGCTTCACCGAGGAGGGCTTCTCCAGCCTCATCTCCTTCATCTTCATCTCTGATGCCATCAAGAAGATGGTGGGCTCCTTCAAATATTACCCCATCAACACCGACTTCAAGCCTGACTACGTCACCACCTACAAGTGTGAATGCGTGGCCCCAGACCCGAGTGAGTTCACCCCTTGGCTCAGGGAGATACAGGGGGGTTACCCACTAACAGGTTCTGTACACTGGTGTGACTGGCAGGTTATATAGGAGAGCAAAATGACCATATAAAACTTTATTAACCCTCAGACATCGCCTTAATTTTCCCCTCCCTCTTAAGTTATTAAGGACAAAAATATCCACTTGCAAAAACTGCTATAAAAACTTTACAGATTCATATTTTTTCTTTTTTTTTGTCTGGATAAATGTCTTAAACAACTTCAGCCCTGCTCGAAACTGCCAAACATTCAGTTATTTTGTGTGTTGTGTGTTGTTTATGAAAAAGAAACACAAAAATGAGTTGTTCTCCATATAACAAATTTTGGAGTTAGGGGGGATGTTTTTGATTTTACGAGTCTTGAATATGTCAAAGATTAGCCAAAATATTGACTTTGACTAGTTTTTGTGTGGCATCAGGTTTAAAATTTACAGGACAAAAATGTCCACTTGCAAAAACTGTGATGGATATCCTTAGGTTTGTGCTGTTGAGCTTACTTACTTACAACTAAGCTCATTAACACAAGCACAAAACCTAAGGAAAGGACAAGCATTTTATGCACAGGCAGTATAATGGGGAAATGGCTTGTTTTAATGGTGAGCAGTAAAATTGACAAATTTTAGTCTTTTTCTCAAAAATGAAACCAATTAAACAATTATATTTTGTAATGGCTATGATATTAAAAAATATGGTTTTCATGGGACTTAATGGTACATTTTTGTCCTCAAAAGACTTAAGATGGTAATGCATGTTTTGCATGCAGTGTTTTATTGATCTATTAGAAACATTTAAATATGAATTCCAAAATTTGTCAAGAGAGACACTTTCTCATATGTGCCATATGCACTAACACAGCCAAAATGACGGTCAGATGAAGAGGAAAAATTTGCTCAAATGATGCATAATAATGATGCATGAGGGTTAAAGAGCTGTTTTATCTTAGAGGACAGTCACTGCATCAGCCTAAGTAACAATGTTGTGCTGAAACTGAGACAATTCTGTGCACAGCCCACCTCACTCCAAAGCCATCCATAGTTTTATGGATTCGTTTCTAACATGCAGAGACATTTGAAACTTGATTAGCATTTCTTCATCCTGCACATTCCCAGATGTTCGCTCATCTCACTGTTTGTCAAAATGGCAGTGATCTGCCGTAATCTATGTGGACATTGATTTCTGTAACTGATTTGTCCCCTGTTTGTTTTCGCCATGCACAAACAATTTGGCTGCCATCTCTTGCAAGTGAGTACCTCTCTGTTTGTCAGCATGGGCCTTGCATTGCTCCCTGCAATGTCCAGCAGCTGTATTCTCATTATGTTTTGCATTTCTTTTTCTATCCCTCCCTGTTTTCCTCCTCAACCCCCCTCTTTATTTTCTGTCTCATTACCTCCCTGTCTCTGCCCGTTTCTCTCCCATTCATAAACAGTGGCTGCAATGATCTTCAATGGTTTAGTTCCAATGCCAGATAACAGCTCTAGTGTCTCTGGGGTAAGTGCTTGTTTTCATTCCATTTTCAATTCTTGCTTCTATTTTGGTGACTGTATTGTAGGCTGAATGTGTAAAGGGTCAGTAGCATTTCACAATGAATCGCAGTGGATGTTCTGAAGCCCAAATGACAAAACACTGTTAGAAAAGTGCTAAATGACATGTTTACAGCCAAACCAGGAATCATCTCTGTCTGACAAAGAAGTTGCTTTGCTCTCCTCTTTCTCTCCTTTGTTTGTTTCTCACCATCTATCCCGTCATCCTCTCTCAATCCGTGGACTGTAACTTCACATCTGTGCTGACAATTTTCACTCTGTGTGCTTACATTTTCCTCTCCGTCTTTGTCAAAACACTTCACTCTTGTTCATCCTCTCCTGTCTCCCTACCACTGCCACCCACCATACCAGTTGAATGTGACAGCTCTGGACTGGAGCCAGCTGAGCAAGAAGGAGTGTCTGACGTATGGAGGCTCTCTGGTGGGAAAGTCCTGCAAGTACGTCCCCGATCTGGCCCTCATGTCCTTCATCCTCTTCTTCGGCACCTACTCCATGACCGTCTCTCTCAAGAAGTTCAAGTTCAGCCGCTACTTCCCCACCAAGGTGACTAAACTGTCAATCTAAAGTTGTATCTTTGAGAAAATAACTGTGCAAAATCATTAGCAGAATAAGTTCAAATCCTGTTTGAATGACAGAGACCACGTGGAGCCTAAATAAAAGTTTGCATTCGATGTTTCCCACCAGAGCAAATTCAAAAAGAAATATCTCCTCGAAAGTCGTACTTTTTCCTGTTAAGTTTAGTAGTTGGCATTACATTAAAACCTTGTGACTGCAAAAATTGTTACATTTGTTAAATTGCTCATTTTAAGCCACCTGTCCATGAGGATTTGATCATTAGAAAAATCAGTGCACCAATTTGCTTCACAAAGCTACCTGTTCTGAATTTTATTCATTAAAAAGTTACCAAATGGAAAAAAGTTTTAGGTCCTGCTGTAAAAAAACAGCAGATGCAAAGTAACTAATTTAACAGTGTCTTTAGTGATACTAAGTGACTGAAAAGAATTAGAAATTATTAATACAGCTGCCAAAAATGTGCAAAGCAGTGGGTGGAAGGTCAATGTGTTGTGACAGTCCTAGAAATAAACAAGAGAGTATAATGTTATATAATGTGATGTTACACTGTCAGGCGTTAGACTGTAGGGTGTTCCTGTAAGCAAACTGCAAAAGGCCCTGAGGCAGCCGTCAGAGTGAGAGGACTTTTCTAACTGCTACTGAACTGTATGGGAGAGCTATACTAATAAAATTAAAGAAAAATAACATTGAAAAAATTGGTAAGACATCACAATGATAATACAATCAACCGAATATGAAGCATGGATTTAATTTGTTATTTATTTATTTGTGTTTTATCTAATTCTAGTGGCAACTTTAAACAAGTGGTTCTCACATTTCCTTCATGAAACATTTTATTTCTTACATTTTTGCTTTTTTTCATGTTCTCTAGCTTGCCTATGTTGGTGCACTTCTTTATTTTTAATGTCTCTGTATGTGGATCAGTGGAATAGCAGGAATTCACAGCCTACATGCCCCTGTGGTTTTGTGGTTGTGGATTATACACCCAATTAGATACAAACAGTGAACACACACTGAAGACTGATGTACTAAAAGGCCAATGTACATGCTGATTAAAACCACAGTGCAATATGTAGTACCAGAATTTGAAAACAAGTGTATAACTGGGTTTTCCAGTGTTTTATCAGACTGCAAACAAGCAATGTGCATGAAACAGACGAAACAGAGACTGTGACACTTTCTCAGCCAGATGGTCCACTAATCATCTCTTCTGAGATTTACTGTACTTTTTTCAACAGTGACCCATTGTTAGTTATGTAGCTCCACACTGCTGCTCACATCTGTCCTGTTCTCATCTCATACAAGAAAAGTTAAACAGACCAAAGTTCACCCCAGTGAAGCCGAGCACAGCTGAGCCCCTTGAGTATTTATGAGCTGTTTCAGACCTGGCCTCTGTTTTCAAATCTGTAAAAAAAAAAATGTTCTCATCTGTGCCTGTTTTCTTTCTCTCCGTCGGCGCCACCAGCTGAGGAAGCTCATCAGTGACTTCTCCATCTTCATGTCCATCATGACCTTCGTGGGCCTCGACATGTTGATGGGGCTCAAAACTCCCAAGCTAATAGTCCCAACAGAATTTAAGGTACAGCAAACTATTTTCAGACTCTTCCAAAATAAATCAAATATGGAACTAATAAGCTGATCTCGCAAAGTATTGGACAGCACAAACTAAAGCAACCCGTGACATTTTGAAGCATCAGTGTTCATATACAGTATGTTTGGACTGAAAAACAGACGCTCTCCAAGACTGAATCACCCACGATTTAAAGTAATACTTTTACATTTTTACTTTCTGGTCGAAAGTTAGATGAGAAGATTGATACAGCTCTCTTGTCTGACCATGAAATATGAAGCTGGAGCTGGGAGACACTAAAAATATTTCTCTTTCAGCACCTCTAAATCTCAAGCATGTGGTTTTAAGAAGAGCTATTTGTGCACAGTTTCTTGGTTGGGGGCATTCACTTTATGGAGTTTTGTAGTCACTGTGAAGTTTCCAGCCAACCAGCAGAGACTCCACAAAGTTACTGCTCCTGGCTGTGTGCTTCGAATATGCTTCCTCCTTTCATAGTTGAAAGTATGATGCTGTCCTGTAGTTCAGCACCACTGCAACCTACAATCTACATAATATATTGATAGATAGAATAAATACATCTCTGACACTGTCAATCAAATCAGATGACTGTTATCTTTGTAAAGGTATAACCGGTGGCTGTGTTGCTGTATTGAGTTGCATGTACCTGACTAAGTGACCATGTAACGTGTTAATGTGGCTTCTCATCTCCTACCAGCCGACTCGGCCAGATCGCGGCTGGCTGGTGATGCCGTTTGGTAAGAACCCTTGGTGGATTTATCTGGCCAGCTTCGTCCCCGCCCTCCTTGTCACCATCCTCATCTTCATGGACCAGCAGATCAGCGCCGTCATCGTGAACCGCAAGGAGAACAAACTCAAGGTGAGCGTGCTCCTCATGTATGTTGCTTAGTGCCGAATTAAATAAATCTAAATTAAAGCTCAGATTGAGTCACAGTTACACGATTTGCATTTGAGTGCTGTTTAAAATGGTGTCATATTAGATCGTACTGTTTTTATCAAAATGATCCGCGTCCGGTCTCCCTGGCAGAAAGGCTGTGGCTACCACCTGGATCTGTTCTGGGTGGGCGTCCTGATGGCCGCCTGCTCCTTCTTGGGCCTGCCCTGGTACGTCGCCGCCACCGTCATCTCCATCGCTCACATCGACTCTCTGAAGATGGAGAGCGAGTCGAGCGCTCCTGGAGAGCAGCCACAGTTCCTCGGGGTCAGGTTGGTTCACAGCAATATAAAATCACTGAAAACAAGTAGAGAAAGAGAAACTGTAACTTAATCCTGTCAAGCTGCCACCGGCAATGTCAGAGAGAAACCCTCCGCTAAGTCTTTGTAGTTTAAATAGAGAGAAGGCTTGTGAAATTGACTTGACAGTCTCTTGTGTGTATTTCATCAATGTCCAATACACAGAGAACAAAGAATGACAGGCATTTTGGTGTTTGCTCTCACTGGAGTCTCCATCTTCCTCGCTCCAGTTCTTAAGGTATGAACTATGTGTTCGTTGTCAATCATGGCTTTGTTCTGTGCCTCCTCTTTCTATCACTTGGAATCAGGGTTGTAATTGAGGGCAAAGCCACCTGTTCTTCACCAGAGCAGTCATTCTTAAATGATTTCACATTTTCTTGGTTAATTTGCATACGTTACTGCCTATGATGTTGGCAGTACAGACACATTTTGTCAGTCCTTAATTGTGACAGTAATAACGTGTGTTCTGCTCCTCCTGCTGCTCGCAGTTCATCCCCATGCCTGTGCTGTACGGCGTCTTCCTCTACATGGGCGTAGCCTCCCTCAGTGGAATCCAGGTACGCTGTGTGCCAGCTGTGGATGCTGTTTCTCTTAATAGATTGAGCTGCTGTGGCTGGACAGCTCACTTATTACATTTTTGACTGCAGGAGGAAGGTGGCTAATTCAAAGCCTCCAAGCAAACAAACAAGGAGTCAGGCAGACGTGATTATTAGACACATTAGAATCCCATGAAAAGGGATTTGTGGGGGATTTGTTGTGGGTTCTGGGTTTAGTAAAAGTATAAATGATGTGAAATGGAGAAACAAGAGATACGAAACCCAGGGGGAAAATTTAATCTGCACCTGTGGGTGGATTTACTTGATGTGTCCAACGGCCAGGTGCCTCATTTTAGTAACCAATGTCTAGGAAAGCCTTACAATTACATTTAGATGGGCTGAAAAACCTATATGATGGGGCTCTGTGAGTTTGAGCTTGAGCAGGTGCTCCTTAGTAATTTCCCTCCAGCTCGCTCTACAAGCCAGCTGAGCTCCGGCGCATACAAATCCCCCCCCAAATAGTTTGGGATAAATGATTCATATGGGTATGCATGTAATTGACCCGTGTAACTCAGACCTTTCAATCTTCTCTTCCATTTGTCCCATCGTCCTCCACAGTTCTGGGACAGAATTAAGCTGTACATGATGCCGTCCAAGCACCAGCCCGACTTCTCCTACCTCCGTCATGTTCCCCTGAGGAGGGTACACCTGTTCACACTGGTCCAGATTGTGTGTTTGGCTGTGCTCTGGATCCTCAAATCCACCTTCTTGGCCATCATCTTCCCCGTTATGGTACGTGGTAAAAATACATTTGCAACACAGCTTTCCACAAAATCTGTGTTGTTGTATCGTGGGTGTAGCAAGAAAGGCAGTTTGAGCCCTTTAGCACAAAGTTTAAACACAGCATGATGAGAAGATTTCATAGAATTTGGCAGTGAAACATGTGAAATCGAGGCTTTATCTGAGTCTCCAGGAGGCTTTGAAGATGCTCCAGATGGGATCAAAGTGTGTGAAGTCCGCAGATACAACTATAGAAACAGAAATAACCTTTCATGTCGAGATCTAATCAGCATTTTCAAATGTAATAACTATATCAAACTGTTAGTGAATGTAAAGAAACATCCCAGAGGTTTCATGTCAATTAGTTCATTTTAAAGAGTGTAAATCTTAAGAGAGAAAGTGATCTAATTTCACTGTGCATCCCAGTGATTCATGTTAATTCCATTTACAAATGCCATCCAGCTAAATCACATTCAGGACATCAGTCGCATTTGAGATGAATGTTAATGGGAGTTGTGTCGGATGCCCTCAGATCCTGGGTCTGATGGTTGTCCGAAAGATGTTGGACATGGTCTTCTCCCAGCATGACCTGGCCTGGCTGGATGACCTCCTGCCTGAGAAAGAAAAGAAGAAGAAGGATGATGCCAAGAAGAAAGGGAAGGAGAAGGAGAAGAAGAAGCCCAAAGCAGACGACAGTGAGGAAGAGGTGAGAAACTCGAGCTTCTGCTGCCCCCTGCAGGAACGATGGATCGTGATGCAAGTTTCTGATGATCCTTTTCTGGCTGTGTGTGTGTGTGTGTGTGTGTGTGTTTATTTGCAGGACAAATGCCATGCCTACTCCAACCACTCACCCAGCTCAGAGTCAGACTTGGATCGCAGGTACTGTGTCCTCAAACTGCACATCCCCTACAAAGATCTTGTCTATCCTGATGTTGCACAGTCCCAGTGGGGAGCGTACTGCCAGGCTGCTGCCACACGCAGTGCTTTTTAACACACACACACACACACACACACACACACACACTCACACACACACAGGCATACACTGAATACATACTGTAAAACTTTTTTAAATTTAGCACACAGTACACAGTAAATGTGGAGAAACTAAAGGGTCAGTTCACAAAAATTACAAAAAGAAAATATATATTCTCCCACTTCCAATAGTACTTAGCTGTTGATATAGATTTATTGATATCCCAGTTAAACAAATCATGTATGAAAGAACATTATGTGAATGAAAAATATAGGTAGATATTTAACAAAACGTTAAATATCTTAATTGACATTGGAATTGACTTCATCACTCCCTATAAGGAAACATCAAGCAGGGAGGGGAGATCAGTGATAGCACCTCCCCCTGGGGGGCCGTAGACTCACAGCCTACAGGTGGATGCTGGGGTGAGATGTTGCTAAGGAAATAGCACAGCAACCAAGTGACGGCATTGTTTTCAGGTGGGCAGTGGGGCAGCAGTGAAACGGTGACCAGGGCCTTGATGGCGTCAGTTGATTAAAGGGGTGATGATTAAAAGGATGCTGTAGATGTATGTTGCAGAGTGAAGAGTGTGAGTCAGCAGCAGCAGCCTTGAATTGACTGCCTGAAGAAATTTCACAGGCACAAGGAGTCTGTGAGATTTCTACCTCCACCCCAAAACACTCCATTTGACGTTTTTTTTTCTGGCAGTTTCACAGACTGTCATTCACGTAACACATTCAACACAAAGACTATTTCTTCAATAGAAAGTTGTTCCAGTGTGGGAGGTCTCAAACTAAAGGTTAAGTTTCTGGCAAGTTCCATTGCTGTTGAAATCTGTTGCTGTTGATGTGATGGCTGCAGAAATAGATGAAGCAAGCTAAAAAAAATTTTGTCATTTGGGTGAACTGACCTCTTTAAAGAATATGGACAAATAGACTTTAACTTGTTATTTGGTGTCAACCAAAAACTGGGGTATACACAGCCTTTATTTTGTCATGCTGTTAGATTGCATTGCATTATATTATGCTTCAAATACTTTCCCAATGAAAACCAAACCTTTAGCTGTGTTGTTTACTTCTAAATTAAATGTATTGGTTTATTACCCTTTAACAAGTAAAAAATTCCTTCCTTTGTTGATTTTCCAAATTTCAGAATAAATGTAAATTATATGCATGGTAATTTTGTGGGCAGTCATGTGCGTCCACAATAACAGACAGATTCCTAACATGTAACACCGTCCTCATGGAGCAGTTTCCCCTCACTGTCATGTTCGGGCTTGGTCTCCTCTCCATGCACTTTAAGGCAATGCAGATCATTGTAATGTTATTCATGTATAATCCTGCTGCTACTCTTCCTGTGTCTTGTGCTAAATGTCTCATAGAGTACGTACTTTTCCGCCCTTTGTACACACAAATCAGCATATTGTAATTCTTCATTGATGTGTGTTGTTAGCTTTGGGATATGAATGGCAGTGGCTGTGAGGTGAAGGGTGATGAAATGCATGCTGTACAGTTTGCTTTGTGTTAACCACATTGGTCAGGGTTCTTTGTTTAACTTAGGATATGTGGAATTTAATTAGATGAATAAAAAAAAATATGTGGTATATTAAATATGTTGTATATCTAGTAGAGGATTTATCACAGGCCAACTGTATCATCATCCACATGCAACAAGCATCATTGTTTTGGTTGTTTCTTTTTCCTCCATGTGCTGAATCTCTTCAGAAAATCAGTCTGTGATGCTCACTCCTGCATGTGAAACGTAGACTGACCTGAGCTTTTTGCTCTCTGAACTCTCCCAAGGCTATTACTGCTAACCTTTGCTCATTTTGCTAAACACACCTGTTTTTTTTTTTTTGTTTGTTTTTGTTTTTTGTTTTTCATTTTGGAAGATTGAGAATTTCAAAATTGCCATTCATGTCTGCATTGCTTTGAAAGAGGCATGGTTTGGAATTGACAGTGTAACTGATTATTAATTGATATGAATTTGTTTTGCAAGATGTTGTCAGCTGATGATTTAAAAAAAAGAAAATTACAGCATGTGATTTTCTTTTATCAAATGCTTTATGCCTGCATTGGATGCATTTCTATTGCAAAACCCTCCAAACCCATTAGTTTGACAAATATAGCCATTAAAAAGATACAGCCTTTGTTAAACAAATAATGACACCATGCACTTGATTACTGATTTGCACATGTATGCACAAAAAAGTCTTGATTGGATGTCAAATGTAGTTTAATGTATGAACCACTGAGCCCTCTATTCAAATGTGGTGAAGGTTTGCAAACGGCCATAACAAACAGATTCCCACATTCATGCTACAAAACCTGTCCCAGCCTCCTTAACCATAAGGCACCTTGGCCACAGACAATCACTGCAGCAGCTCACTTCACTCCTCAGTCAGTCATGACTGACAGGAGACATACTGTAGTGTTTGGCTGAGGTCATGATGTGTCATCCCAGCCTCCACCCTCGGACCCTCAGTGTTTTTGGCTGTGGGTGTGTATGGTAACTGGAGCTTGCCCTTCCTCAGCATCACCCTCCACCTGAAGATCTCCTGCCCGTCGTCTCCGGCCATGCCTATGGGCCGAGGGATGGCCTGCCCCGTGCCCCAGGTCAAGATTGAGATGGAGTCAGACTACGACTCGGACATCGACCACCACCGCCCTCGTGACATGAGCAGCGAGACCACGTTATAGAGCTGAGGCTCGGCGTCTTGTTGACAGAACAACGCACAACTAGGTGTGGGCACGCTACTCGATGCAGCCGATGCTGATCCACAGACTGTACGAGGTGGAACAGAGCGGCTGCAAACAAGCTGACACCTAACAGACTGGCTGCAGTGGGACCGATCCAATCAATGCAGCCGGAGAAGTTTAAGCTGCATCTGCTCTGAAACTGCTCAATCTTTGACAGATTTTGCTTGAAATAATATAAAATATATTAAATACCAAATTTATTTATTTACTTAATGATGTAAATAGCCATAATATGAGAGAATATTTATGTGTATGTGCTGTATAGGATAATGTATTCCATGTGAAAATATTTATCTTTATACATACTAGCTATATATTGACACTGAGCTATTAATTGCAGTTACTCCAAATTTTAACTTATCTCGAAATCAGTGCAGTGTCACAACTTGTATAATAATCCAATCACCAGCTTGTGTGTACAGTTTGATTTTGCGGCAGGAAACATGAAAAGCACCATTTTAGTAACAGAACTGTTTACTATGAGGTTTGTAAAGTCTACTGTACAAAGTCATGCCTTCTACTGTATGTTAGCCTTTGCATATTTGTGTTTTGGTGTTTGTTTGAAGATGCTGTAGATGCCTCTGACCCCAGAGAACCAGCTCCCCTTTCCCCATTTCCCCCTAGTTTAACACTCCACACATAACCTGGAACAAAAAGAAACAACCAAAAAGCCTGATGTTCTGGTGTTGCTGATAAGGATCCATTTATTGTGTCAGATGCAGCGAACAGGTTTATATGAGTGTTTTTACTCTCACAACACAACATGCATATGATGACTAATAAGAGATGCACACAAAGATGGATGTTCTTGATTTGACAGATATAATTTATGTAATTAAAATGTCATTATTCCAAATTATGTGACTTGTCTTGTGTTGAACATACTCATGCATTTCCCTTAAATATATAGCAAAGCAAATCTAATCTAATAACGAATCCATGGCTGGGTGAAAAAATTTAATGTTTTTCTTGTTCTTCTGTTTTTTTGGAGCCACTTTACTGATTAACCATATTTTGCAAAAACACTCATAACATTTGGTCAATCAGAAAAAAAGTGATCATTTACATCAATTTTGGCACATTGCTTTGCTTCTGAGTCTGCTCCTGCCACAAACAGTCATCATCTTTGGCGCATATTATAAGACAGATATGGCAGATATTAAGACTTATATTAGAGACAGTTGTGTTACTAATACACACACTTTGCCTGGAGCACAGAATTATAATAGTATTACTATTATTAATAGTACAAATAAAAAATATTCATCATTCCAATTTGGAATAAAGTCAAAATGTGTCATTAGATTTTATTCCATTTAATGGCTCTCTATGGTTTAGTCTTGTTTGACTTGAGCAACATTCGAACAGCAGCATATCCATGTATTCTTCCCATCACATAAGGAAAATCTGTATTGGACAAACCTAAATCTTTTTCAAAATGTGCCGCAGTGTTTTTTTTATACTAACACCTGGCCATGCCACACTCACAAACTTCTGGCAGCAGCAGGTCACGTCAGCACACACGAAGTGTTCAGCAGTGTGTCCGAGTGTTTGGTGAACCCGTCAGCAAAGCCCTCCCCATCCACCAGCGTCGGTCTCCTGCTGCACATGGGACACAGTTTGTTGCGCTCCTGCGAGGCTCTCATCCAGATGATGAGGTTCCAACGCTGGCCGGAGGAAATGGGCAGGGCCCCGTGCATGTGCTGGCCCCGGTGGAGGAGGCCCTCGGTCACTCTGTGCTCCACCTCTGAACACTCTGTCTCACTTAAAGGCACCTGAGGGGCAATGAAACCTTGACCTTTAGACATGATTTTGCATTTCTTAGAGACCGTTTTATGTTCATATCTTTTCACCACAAGAGGACACTTTGTGGAACAACATAATATTAATTAATGTATAATATTACATATCAAACACAGTGACTTTATTCATGGTTTACTATATTCTGGCTAAAAATGAGCTCCTCCTTTTTTAAAAATCATTTAGTCCATATCTGTTGTTAAATAAAATAAATACTCAGGTATTACATAATGCTACAAGTGGTAGAAGTGGTGACTGTAGTGGTTGCAGTAATAACAGCAGAAGTAATTCTGGTATTATAGCATAGTATCCTAAACATACATTCACCTGTCTCATGTCACCAAAATAAAGGTTGCCCCCCGTGAAGTCCTTGCCCAGGGAAACATTCAGGGTGACCTCTGCGTTGTCGTAGTGGTAGCTCAGGTCCAGGTCTTCATTCATGTCATATTTAACAACAAAGGCCTTGTGGCTGTCCAGGCAGCGGCCCCCACAGTCTGGGTACAGCAGGGAGGTGAGTGGGTGCAGGAAGCGCTCCCTGAGCGGTGTGATGAAGCCCTCGTCAAAGCCCAGTTCATTCAGGAGGATCTGGGAGAGAAAATGAGAAGCGCATCTTGAATAAAAGGACTCGCAAGTGATGTCGCCCTCATGTTTAATTCCATGACCGTCTTACGACTGTGCATATTTAACTCAGAGCTCTTTCATGGCTTCAGCATTTTATATCTTCCTAATTTAAAGTTATAGCTGAAGGGCTCCTTCCTGGCTAACAACCATACAGTGCAATGAATTTTTTATAGACATGCAGTACATGAGTGTTATTGTGGAATGACTCCTGAATTTTCCTGACTTTCTTTTAAAATCCATCAAAGTCTCGGCATGTACCTGCCTGGAGCCCACCACTAATATTTCATGGAGTCCCACATATTTGATGACTTAGAGGACCATCGCAGACCAAGGATCCAAAGGTCTCAGCACAATTAACATCAAGTTTGAATGAGTGAGCGCTGATTAAATGGTGCTCACCGGTACGAGCAGATACCTTACCCCGTAGTGGTTCATGGTGTTGGGTCTTCCTTTAGGGGCCGAGGACTGCTCAAAGTGCTCCAGCTCCTCCACCAGCTCCTTAGAGAATGTCTTCTCAAAGAGGGGGAAGCGATACACCCTCACAGCTTCAACACAGAGACGGGAATGAATGAAAGCTGCTCCGCTCCACCTGTGTGTGAATGGCTCAGCAATCACTCACTCTAATTCTCTCATTCTCTTTCTATAAGATTGTACAAAAAGCAGTTACAACATTATGCAGAGGAAGAATTCTTCATTATTTATTGTTTATTTGACTGCATTTTATTTACTAAAATGATGATGTTGTCTCAAGTCGAACTTTACAGAACAGTAAATCCTGCATTCATGAGAGGAAAAACCGAGGCTGTGATGTTACTTCATTCACCACACACACACTTCTTGAAGAGGTGGTGTTTGCATTGAATGGAATTTACGCTGCAGTGCCGCTCACCTGGCTCACCATAAGTAAAGATGTTTGCTAACACATGTTGAGTTAAGTTTAAGTCTTAACTGGATCAAAAGTTGGAAATTGGTCATTTTACTCCTACTCTTACGATCAATAAAATAAAACGTTTGAATGTGTTATGAGAGCTCCGGCAGTCTCTTTAGTCACACAGGAGCAACGGCAGAGCTTTTGAATGGGGACTAGAGACAACAATGGATGACAAAGAAGAAAAAAGAAAATAGAAATAAATGAGTAACAACATTTACAACAAGAGTAAATGTTGTAAATACATCTGCCAATAAACTGTAACTGGATGCACATAAAAACATTTCATTGGGCCTCCACAGATGAGTATCACTTTAAATGTTTTTTTCACTCCAACCCTTTTGCCCCTGTACTAACTGTGCCCAACTTGGTGGAGGAGAGGAAATGAAATCCCTTTTCAGCTCACCTGCTTCTTCCTCCAACAACTCTGACAGACCTTCCTCAGTGGGGTCCCCGCTCCGACAGTACTCAACAATCTGCTTGAACTTTGGTGCCAGGTAGGACTCCTGAGGAGAGGCAGGTGTTAATGACACATTATTAATGAGGCTGTTAGCAGAGGCAGATGCAGTAAATACCTGCAGGTGGTAGACGTGTGGGTGGAGAGGCTTGTACATGTCCTTTATGGCAGCAGCCCTCTCAGCAGACGTCACACATAGACGCCTTCGCCTCTCGACTTCCTGTGAAATCTAAACAGAGTCACACAGTTAAATCACAGTGTGGTAGAGATGAAGAGCTGCTAACTGAAGAAGGATAAGTGTCCTCATGATCACAACCTCGGCTCATTAACTTAAGACAAAATGTTTCATATGATCATTATTGGATTATGTCGTAACACTGAGGTTTCCTCTGGGGTGCACAAACTGTTTTGGACTGTTATGACTTTAACAACTCAAACTGTCAGTGTCTCTGATGCACAAACCAAATGACCTCAAACCTTGTGTGGCACTTTCTACTTCAAATTCTTATTACTAGTCAGGCAGCACACACAGTACAGATATATCTGCAGTAAGTTAATACAGTCGGTGCATCTGGGTCCACTTCAAATGAGTCCAAACCCAAATATGCTCAATTCATGAGCACAGGAGACTAAAATATAACAAATATTCACTGAGGACAGGTTGAAAGTGGGGAACTTTGGCAATTTTACTTAAAAAATTACTTGTATCCAAATAGTTTCTGATTCATTTGATTGTCTTATCAGTGATCTAACGGTCAGGTGTATTCATCAGTGAATTTGAGCTTTATTTCACCTAAACTGAAGTGAACTTAAAGTCAGAACAGCTCAAGTTCTGTTAGGAGTCACTGACAATCTTTGACTGCTGCTGTTGGTGACTGAAACACACATATTTAACAGATAAACACAGTACAAACACACACACAGAGTTCATACACACACAAATAGATACAAACACAGTTCTGACACACACACACTCTCCCACCTTGTTGAGCACGTCCTCTAACTGTTGCTCTCTCTCACAGCCGAGCGTCCTCAGCAGCTGCGGAGCAACAAGAAAAAATCACACACACACACAGCTAAGTGAAATTCACCGAGCACCCAGAGAGCTGCCCGGCCAGGAAAGATAAATTTCACTGTATTGTTCATTTTAATGCAATTTCATTTCCACATTTGTGAGATGGCACTTTTTGGGAAAGTCTGTGACTAAATCATCAAATCTGGTAAAGGTTATTTAAATACTGAGCCACAGCAAACGAGCTCATTTTGATACAGCAGCTTCTCAACATACATGTAAACAGTCTGAATGTTTCTGGAATAAACCAGCCCCCTATAGTGACGACCACAAATACCAAAAATGGACCTCTAACTTATTTTTTGGACTTTTATTTGAAATGGAATGCACAACATGTAAAACACATTAACAGGAACTTTTTTCTGTGTTTCTCTGCCTTTTTCCAATAATAAAAATACACTTCAAAAAAAGAAAAGTGCTTGGAATCTTAATAATAATAATGATAATAATAATTTGAAAAAACTTATATCCAAATCTTATATCCATGATGAGGCTGTCTGTCTGTCTGCATACACACACACACACACACACACACACACAACAGGAGTTATAATGTTAATATGCATCTGTCCAGTTCAAACAGAGGACAGTGGTACTGACCACCTGTAATGTTTCCTAGCTAGAATAAACGTCAGCTAACTCCAACACAAATGAGGACTGGTAATGATCACAATGTTTTGGGCCACATAACCTGGTTTAAACCATGATTTTACACCACTGCTGCTCATCAGCCACTCTGAAGGGGTGGATCAAACCATTTGGGGGGGTGGGATGCTGTATTTTTGTGGTTACAATATGACAATTTAACCAAGGACTGTGTGGTTTTCTAAATTGTTAAAAGAACATATAAAGTTTTTAAAAAATCTCTCAAATTTTAAAGATGCTGGGATTCTATTTAATTGTGGTTCAGCACCCCTCAAAATGGGCTAGAAACGCGTCTATCTGTGTCCCACACACACTGCCTGTCCTCCGCAGTAAACAGTCCGCTCACCGGCTCGTAGTCTCGTCTGAACTGCTGCTCGGACTCGAAGCGGACATGCAGCCTGTAGTCCTCCAGGAAGATGTTATCAGAGGTGAAACAGCTACACGAGTAAAACCGAACTCTTCTGTCCGCCTCGGCTGTCATCACTGCTGCTCCGAGAGGGACAACCTTTGATAAAACACGCAGATAAATGTAGGAAACCACCAACACCTGACAGCTGCGACACAAACACACTCTGTCAGCAGCGACATCACTTCCGGATCAGGGTCTGTAAAATAAAGGTGTCTTCTTCACCGACACAGACTGACAAACTTCTTTTTTCATACAGAGAAAAAAGTAGCCCCCAGTATGCATCTATAAATGTTTTATAGTGATTTTAGTGGCAGTGGCTATAAATATGACTTCACTGTATGACTTTAAATTAAAGTCAGGACACTTTGGACAATCAAGTTAAAGTAAAAACAATTAATTTAGGCGTAATTTACCAGCTTTCAAGAAGAGAGCAAGAGCCACGAGACTAACAAATTGGACACCAAGCACATGAAAAGGAAGCTGAATTTGTTAGACACACGTGATGACGGACAGTTTAAACAGAAGAGTTCATTTTCCGTCTAGTTGGTACAACAGCCTGCCAATTGTGAACTTTTATTTTGAAGGGCCTCACTGGAAGTGAGTTATGTGTTATTGTGCTTACATTGTAATCGGGTGTAATGATCTCTGGGTCTCTCAACTTTTATTCTGAAAGTTTCACCAGATATGAAAACATATTTTTATGTCTGCCTTGACGTTTGATAACGTTGTTGCCCCTCAGTGGACACACTGTGCAATTACACCTCTGTCTCACTACACAGGTATGATAAACACGCTAATAATTCATATTTCTTATAACCACTGCAGTAATACAAATATCACTAATGGATGTGATATATGAAGCTCTCTCAATACATCCAGGATGCCACGATCCCATTGTGTGTGTGTGTGTGTGTGTGTGTGTGTATTTTAACCATCACTTCTCAGTGGATCACTTTTATCACACTGATTACATTTTACCACTTAATGTGCAATACTTTATATTTCCCCGTATATATTGCAAACATTTCACACTTCCTATTCTTTAAATTGTCCACTAGTTTATTCTTAATTATTTCATGTGTACTGTTCTACTTTTGCAACCCACTTGCTGCTGGAACACTGTGAGTTTCCCCGGTATGGGACTAATAAAGGAAAATCTTATTCTATATATTACTAAACAAAAACAGTCGGTTTTAATAACGGCGCTGTCTCTTGTTGTCCGGCAGGGGGCGCTGAAGGGAGACATTGCAACTGGCAGGCCCGCACATGCAGCAACAGAAGAAGAGAGGGCGGACGGACGGACACACGCTTTGTGTCCTCATCCTCTTGAGATTTTGTTGTGGATTATCTGTCCTGGTGAAACATGCCGACCGGCAGCCAGCCTGTGTGTGTGGCCTGAGCGGTGTGTGTGTGTGTGTGTGTATGTGTATGTATGTGTGTGTGCGCGCAGTCCGGGAGGCGACATGTTGAGCTTGGAGTCGCTGCAGGTGGCCGAGGAGGAGGTGGTGGAGTCCAGCTCCAATAAACTTGGTGACATTTACACCTTTGTGGCCAAGGGCTGCTTCCCTCAGACGATGAACCCTCTGCGGAAGAAGAACCTGAAAAGATACGCCCAGAAATTCATCATTGATGGTAAAGAAAACTTTACAGCCTGACAGCGACACCGCTCTCCTCAAAACGTCTGCTGGCGTCACGGAGGTCCATTAAAAAAATCAGGCAATTAAAAATCGCCCAGTGTTTTTTGGCAAGTGTGTACCTATTAGGATTCAATTTGGTACTGAATGTATCTTTAGGAGCCTGTGGAAAATTCGGCTCACCAACTTCACCGTAATTAACACTTTATATCAGGTATATCTCAACTTGAATTTTGTCACTAGGTCTTTGCTTCACGGGAACAACATTTGAACTATTTCTAAAAGTTTAGACTTTCTGGAGATAGATGATGTGCGGATAAATAGAGTGTATGTCAAACTAAGGGTGGACCTCAAATGACTTCAGCAGATCCAGGTAATGTTTGATCTGTATGTTAACCTTTCAAGATAAACAAGGCATCATTAAATACAGATTTTATTAAATGAAGTGTGGTCTGCCTCAGTTATTCATGAGGCTGCACTCAGGAGCATCTTAATTGTCAGATTACCAAAAGTGCATGTCCCACCCTTCACTCATATCTTCATCCAAGAGGGCAAGCTGTACTACGTGGGACCCAAGAGAGACGAGAAGAGGGAAGTGGTGATCGAGGCTGAGAGGAAGAGGCAGATTTTCCTCGACTGCCACTTCAATGACATCGGCCATCACCTGGGCCAGAAGAAGACTGTCCACAGGATCCAGAGCAAGTACTACTGGCTGGGGATCATCAAGGACGTAGTGGACTGGGTAATACGTCTGTACATCTCGGGCATCCTGTTAACATCACTTGGATATACAGAGCATGAAGGTTATCATCGTTGTTTTTTGTGTTTTCAGATCAAAGTATGCGAGACCTGTCAGCACACGGAGAGGAATAAAAACCTGGCAAGGACAGTCCGGCCTATAAAAGTGGACGCACCCTGGGACATTGTTGGGATTGACATTATAGGTTTTTGCCTCAATTCATTTAATCCATTTAATCCATATATATATATGTAGCACTCATTTTTATTTAGCAAAAGCCAGTGCAAGCGGCAGGCACGATGGAGAAATTATTTTCAAACCCTCACACTGAACTGTCATCTTTCCCCCGTCATCATGAAAAGCACACGGAGAAGTTCATATGATGCCGCTTTTAAGTTCAAGGCTGTCGATCTGGCTGTACAGGAAGGGAACAGAGCTGCTGCACCTGAGCTTGGCATGAACGAAACCATGAATCCGTGTTACAGGCACCGTTCAAAACTACCGTAATCACTTCAGTCATAGAAAAAAATAAGTAAGAAACCTTTCTGTGTACCGGTAAATGTATCTATCTATCCAATATATATCTCATTTCACAGCCTAGATATCAGCGGCTTATAGCTCGGTGCGGCTTATTTATGTACATTTACATTTTTTAAAAAAACTTAGTGGGTGCGGCTTATATTGCGGCAGTATATTGCAGCTTATATATTGACCTGCTGTTTGTCTTTCTTCTCTCCTCACCAGGACCTTTCCCTGAAACCCAGCAAGGCAACACCAGCATTATAGTCCTCATCGATTACTTTAGTAAATGGCCGGAAGCTTTTCCGGTGCAAAAGACAGACACTCTCTCTGTAGCAAGATGCATTGCCAAGTCCATATACAGGTAAAAACATCTAACAAAATCCTGAAGATCTATACCGAGGTTGAAACAAATTTTTTACATTTAAATATTTTTTATGCACATGCTCTAAAACTGAGCCACACATATGAATTAGTGTTTTTGGCTATCAAGGTACTGGCATTTTTATTCTGACTGTTATTTTATATATATATATATATATATATATATATATATATATATATATATAATTAGCTATAATTGAACTCATTCCACTCCATGTTTTTTCAGGTTTGGAGCCCCTAAAACAATAGTGTGCACGCAGAATGCGGACTTCTGTGACGAGGTGAGATGTGAGTCGTAAAGTTGATTCAAACAAACAGATCAATAAAAGAGTGTGTCGAGTTCGTGGGCCGCTTTCACCAGTGCCCATGCTGGTGTTTTCCAGGTAACGAAGCTGCTGTGTGACAGGTGGAGCATCGTGCAGAAGGTCTCTCGTCTGGATCAACCTCAGCTCAACCCGCTCCACGACTGCACGGGCCCGCTACTGAAGGAGGCCATTGTCCAGATGGTGACGGAGAAGCAGGCTGAATGGGACGACTTCCTGGACCCCGTGTTGTTTCTGTTCAGGACATCCATCAACCCCACCACCAAGTTCACCCCTTACTCCCTCATGTTCAACAGGAAAGCTAATTTACCAAATGAGGTGAGACTCCATTGTAAAAAGTAAAAAAAAAAAAAAAAAAAGAAAGAAAGAAAATGTGGTCTGTTTCTGCTCACTCATTTTGTTCCCTTTCCTGTAGACTACACTGAGCCTGCTGAATTATGATGACCAAGAGCAGGACATGAAGGAGAAGGCCTCGACTCACATGACCATAATGCAGGAGCAGCAGAACTCTGTGAAGCAGCTGGTATGATGATGATGCTGCTGGTAGAGCATGTTCTGTGTGTGTGTGTGTGGTGGTCACGTGGCTCATCAGATGCTCCTCTGTGGCTTTTGACAGTTCAGGAGTGATGATTCTCATTTCTGAGTCTTTAAAGGGGGTGACAGTGTGCTGTTACTGTGATGTATGGTAGATTTTGGTTTTGGGGTGTTAAACAATGAATGGATTTGGGCAGAGAGTTATTATTTATTAATTATGGAGAGTACACAGTGAACATTTTTTTTTGCACATTAAGATGGCAAAAAAATAGCACTAAAGATACAGTGTTTTATTTTCATTTAAATACCTGAAATCAGTGAATCTTTAAAGCATCATTTATAGATTGTTATATTTATATAGGCAGAGCAAAATGTGCATACTTTTATTTCTGGCCTCATGACAAACTCTCCACATTAGTTCAGTAGCTCAGAATGCTACACTGAATTAATCTCTAACTTTGTGTGTCTGGTTGCTGCAGAGAAGGAGGTGGCATCATTTGTGAAATCAACCAACATAAAAGGCTGTGAGGGTTACAAATAAAAGGCCAGCAGGAAATATTAGTGTCCCTACAATGCCTCTGTATACTTGCGACCTGATTGGTCCAAAGTAGCCCAACTTTATTTATGAGACACGGCAGGTTTCACGTTTAATTATGCATGTTTTTAACCTCTACCAGACATGTTACCTGACATGTACCATTACGTGTATCATGGCATTTCGGACATGATGTCGTCATGGTGATGTTTATACACCATCCCTGTGAACACAGTCAGGTTTATTACTTGAAGGAAACTTGACTCTTACAACACGGCTCGCTATCACAGAAAGTCTCCATCAATTATTCAAGATACAGACTAAACACTAGTGTTAGACATCTTATGTAACAAAATTCTCAAATACACACATTTGTGGGTTTAACTGGTTAACTTGTGAACATAACTGTGAGTAACCTATGGCACATATGGAGAGAATAAGAAATAGAATAGAAAATAATCACCACGTTTTATATTACGTTTTATATTTTTACATCTGCTTTGTGTCTGTTTTGCATTTCCAGGTGATTGCCAATATGAACTCAGCCTACAAACAAGAGAAGAAGAAGAACGCCAAACGCAGGCCGCACCACATGCCGTCGATGACCTTTAAAATGGCAGATCCTCTGTTCGGCGCAGGAGACTCCCCCTCCCCGAAAAAACTGAAAGAGAGTTTATATTTGTCTTTTCCTGTTGAGACGGTGCTGGCCACCGAGCAAAGCAGCTCAGAAGACATAAAGACTGAGTTAACGTATCACTTAGCAGAGGCTGACGTCCACTGATGAGGAGCATTGGGTTGTAGAGAGAGGACACATCAACGGGGTGTGATGTTACCACGGGCAACATGCAGGAAATGTTGGACAGCAAATGGGCATGAAGGTGTTGGTGAAATGAGTGTGGTGATGAGTGCTAGTAAAGCTCACATCACTTGAACACACTGCTGGTTGATGTTTCACCTGTAGATCAATCTCATTCTCAGAAGCTGGCCAAAGCAAGGGCAGTAAACATTTACCCTCATCCCCCGTTTCCCCGTGAAAAACGCAGTTTCCCATAAACATTAACTTATTTCTTTTCACTTTGTCATACAATAGATTTTCAAGCTGCAGTACTTTAAAATAAATGTATTGTTTAATTTTTGTAGCCTTGCTGTGCACTCATTGCATCATGGGAAGTGAAATATTGCTCATGAGTAGTTAGTGTTGATAAGTGTTTTTTTTTCTTTTTCAAATAACCAGAAATATATCACAGTACACACTTCATATTATTAAGTAACTTGGTCTGAGTATTTCCTTGTTGAGCAGTGAGGATATGCTCTTTATTTGTTAAATGAGTCACGGGCATTTGCACTAATAGAGTTTTGGTTTCCAACTGTTAACTAAAATAGTGGTTCCTTTAATCAGATGTTACAAACACCAAATTTATTCAACGAGGCATTAAGATCACATTTATAAATTTTAAAGCTGCATTCATTCATTCATTTTTGTTGGTCACTTGAGGGCAGCAGAACAAGCTGGAAACATCTGACATGAAGCTGTCATAGGGAGTGAGTTTGCAAAAAAGCTGCTTATTAACACACTGAGCAGCCACATCAGCTCTCAGTGTGAAGACAGCAAACTCTCTGGGAACAAGAGAACGGGAGCACAGGCAGTGAGGTTCACTTTCATTTGGAGCCGTGTGTGTCCACTTGACCAATGTAAGTCCCCTGTTGACTTTCCTTCTGCCATTTAAGTGTCAAAGTATGGAGGTGTTTTCCTATCTTTATTCAGGAGCGTGGTCTTTCAATTTTAGAGCACAACTTATTGATTTCAAGTTCAGATTTTGTAATGCCCTCCCTAAAAACCCCGCCCTTGCATTCAAATACCTCCTGCTTGCACTTTGCTCTACTTCTGCTTAAATTGTTGAATTATTGTTGCTCGCACAGATTTCCTGCGCTCGTCTTATACAGATGTAAACAAAACTGTATTTGCTGAAACAGCAGCCCGCTGCATCCAGAAATGATGTTGATGAGAACAATGACAAAACCTAGATAGTATAGTGATGTCAGACCTCTGAACGAATCACTCTTTATGAACGACTCTTCAGGAGTGAGTTATCTCGATTCATAAGTGCCCGCTCTGCTCACACGTCCTGAGCTGAAGAACAAGTCAGAGCTGCTGCTCCTACTCGTTCAGTGAGATAACTCAGTATCACAGTGCTTAATTGAAAAACCAGTCCCTCTCGCAGCAATAAACGATGTAGAACCGAAAGAGCGGGTTCTCCAGAGGTGGGTGAACAAATCAAACCAGGTAACTGAAGAGTGAGTCTTCTATTCATTAAAAGAGTGCGTATTTAGTGATGTAGAGAAAACCAAAATAAATTGTGAGTTCATTGCAGGTTTGTTCCATTGACTGTATATAAAGATGGAAAATGCGCGTCCACTTCTTCCTTCATGTCAGATGTTTTGGTTTGTCTGTCCCATCAGCTAACATGGAGAATGTCAGATGTATGACCTTCACTGCGGCCAGCAACCAGGATGTTTTTACTTTACTTTTTACTTTTTTTTCAACAATGTAAAAAAAATATTGATTATTGCAGCTTTAAAATGGATGGCTGTAAAGTCTTTAAAGCACTTTTAGATTTCCAAATACATTTATACATACATCAGAAATAAACATCACTTATGTACTACACACTTAGACACCTTTAATGAATTAGTACTAAATGATCAAGTTCTATGTAGGAAGAAGGAGTCCAAAATACTGCCTGTTTACTGCCTCATTATGGGAATACAGTGACACTATCTTCATAGTTTACCACATATTCTAACAGGATTATAATTTATCCATGTTCCAGAGTTTAACAAAACAAGTGCTGTCCTGACCCTGTGGAGGATCCCTGTGGAGTATGTCAACATCATGCTGCTGTTTCTGACCTGCAGCTCTTGAACACTCCGTGAAATACCTGGTGGGAGGAGCCACGTGACGTTTACCTCCCTGCAACTGAGGTCTGAGATGCAAAAATAGAGAGGTATCATTCCGCCCCTTTTTCTGCGCACATAAACCATTTGGAGTGTCTGTGTGAATTTATGATTGAGCTGCACCTTTGAATGTATCAGGGGGCCTCTGAGAGACACGACAGCTGTGAGACTTTTCATTCACTCGTCGACCAGGTACTTTAATGGACACACACAGACTACAATTCAATATCAGATGCCAAATGTGCCAGGAGAGGATAAGGGAGCTTCTCTTTTAAAAGTGACAGAACTGATGCTAAATACAATCTTATAAAACAATACTGCACCTGGTTGTTCGTGGTTCAGACTCACCTCCAGACACTTCAGCTGCGCCTTGATTAACATCACTTGTGTTTGCTCGTAGCTATCAGACACTGTGTGACACCTCTGTTACACAGACGATCTTTGATACCGGTGCTTATTTCACAGTAATGTGGCTCCACTCTCTGAAACCTAACTTCACTCAGGTTGAGATGTAGGTGCTGTCTCTAAGCAGGTATCATTTATATTTACACGCTGCTGCGTATTTTATTATGACTTGAGAAACACTGGAGTAAGTTATTTCTTGTTGTTGTGGATATTAAGGGATTTAAAGCCATGTTGTGAACCTGACGCAACGCAGCTGCTTGTGCTAACAGCTAACGCAGCTGTCAGAGGATGTAGAGGGACATGTGTGAGCCTGCTGCTCTGACATTACGAGAAAATCATTTACAGCGCCGTGACACCTTCAATTTTACTTGTTATTAAAGGACCAACGCTTTATATTTCTCCCCGTCTTCACCAGCCGCAGGAGACCGGAAGCAATTTCCTTCAAAATAAAAGTAAGCATAAAAAAACAATAATAAAAGTATTCATGAAAGGTCTTTAATACCCTTGCATTCAAATTGAATAATGTTTAACATTTGTATGCATTTGTAACCATCATCATGTGTCTGAATGAAAGATCTCATTTATTTATTTGAATGAACCTACCACATGGTTTATCATCACAGTGGAGAGGTTGGTATCATAACGGTCTGTGTAACTCTGTCCTGATCATCAGCATGGGCATCAAAGTAGCTGTGAGCTGCACTGTGTTGTACATCCTGCTGGACGTGGTTGTCACCACTGTTCTGTATACACACGGATCACGCTTGAGCATATTTGGAGAAGATGCGCTGAACTTCAACATCCTCCAGTCAGCGTTGGACCTGTGGGGGATTCTCCTGCTCAGAGCCTCCCTCCTGCTGGGAGCCTCCATTGGGGTGTCATGGAACAGAGAGGACGGCCCGCCAAGGGTCGCCGCGCTCGCCACCTTCATCCTGCTCATCTGCCTGATCATCATCACCTACACACTGGCCAAGCTGCTGATGCTGTCCGAGCTGGGGCCTCTGAGCCAGCGGCCCTGGCTCCTGAGCCTCATATGTTGGACCTGTGCCTCCTCTCTGGGGGTCACGATGCTCTGGGGGCTGCTGGGAAAGGAGTCCAATGCGACAAGCAGTCGTAATAGCGTCAGCAGTGGAGGAGGCATTGAACATCAAGACACTGAAAAGCTGGTGGAGGCAACTGGTGAGGAGGAGCAGGAGGTTGGGGGTTACATGAGGAATAAGAAGGAGGAGGGAAGTCAGGGGAAAGAGAAGACCAGCTCTGGAGCTACACTGGGACGTCTGCTGACCTACTGCAAAAAGGATGGTGGGCTGCTGTCTGTAGCCGTCATCTTCCTCATCATCTCCGCTGTGTGTGAGTTACCTTGACAGTAATATAAACCAGCCCAATCACTGTTTATTCTAGTCTGTTACAAAGCATTGCAACACTCATATGCAATACCTCAACAGAATCTTTTATGGCAGTTGTTTCTGAGGAAATGATGTACATGTAGGTTATGACTCACTCCAGGTTACACAAGGTTACACATTATTGCATTAGTAACAGTGAGTGCAACAGTAGTTAAACTTCAGCTTAAAGAAAACAAGAAGGGACACATTTTCCTTATGTTAGACCACAGATATAAAAGAGAAATAGAATTGGAGATAGGAACAGAGGTGAGGAGACCACCTACCTTACCGAGGCGCTTTATGGTAGTTTCTCCTTTAAAATGTCACACATCTTTAGCATTTCACTGATGATAAAGTACATTTATGGGTGCAGAGTTTTTGAGGTCATATTACATATTAACTTAAATAATCAGACAACACACCATAAAGAGTTGATGTAATGCCAAAAACACCTTCAAAGCAAGCTTTACTCTTGATGAACCTGCCGATTCATCTCTTATCTGATCTTATCTGGACAATGAAATTTCAGAAAAAATGTCCAGTCAAAATCCAGAGCTCAAGGGCACTTTTTCAGAATTGCCAATTTTGTGCTCCTCACAGCCCCAAAAACATTTAATTTATAATCACAAAAGAAACAGAACAGCAGCAAATCCAAACTGTAGAAGCTGTAATCTCAAAATTGCACTTTGATTTTTGTTCAGTAACTAATTGATCAGTTGTCTTGTTGTTGCAGTTCTACTGTTCTGAAATTACTGTGTAAAACAAATTTCTTAATATTCTCACCAAGCATCTAGATTATTGATGAAATTTAGAAAAGTTCCTTACATGTATAAAAAAATCACAATCACTCTCTTCAATGTGCAGGTGAGGCCTTCATACCTTTCTACTACGGGAAAGCTATAGACAGCATTGTGGTTCACCAGAGCATGGAGTACTTCGCTAAGCCTGTGATCATACTGACAGTGCTGGCCTTTTCCAGGTGGGTGCTTACAGGTCATCTTCTGTTGGTGCAATCAGTGGTGAGGATGGGAGGTGACGGATTTCAAAATAAAATACCTAGACTTAGAGAGGTACTGTAATCAGAGATCAATAAAAGATGACAGAGGCATTTATTTATATGAATGTGTTGCCAACTAGGACTCATTTTTTCTTAAATGTAAATACTGTATTGAAATTTACAGTGTTTTTGATGTTTTGTGTACACAGAAGTGGGAGGGATCAGGAAGGGCAGTGCGATGATATAATAACATATGACAAAGCTGCTCAACTGGATCTGAAGTCAGGATGTCACATGTTACATGTGCCAGACTTAAAGAGACTTACATGCTTTATGGCACCATTACTCTTTTCTCAGTTCAATTGCAATGGGAGTGAGGGGAGGAGTTTTCACTCTGACGTTTGCCAGATTAAACCTTCGGCTCAGGAACCATCTCTTCAAAACTCTGATGAAGCAGGAAATAGCCTTTTTTGATGAAAACCATACAGGTGATATGCAAACACTTTATATCCATATATAGATATCCACCATCAGTAATGTGGATTTCTCTCTCTCTGTGTGGGTCTTCTACATTTTTTGTTTTTTATCACACTGTAGGTGACATCATTTCACGACTGTCAGCCGACACCACCCAGGTGAGTGACCTCATCTCCCAGAATGTCAATGTCTTTATGCGAAGCATCATCAAGGGCGTCGGCTTCTTCGTCTTCATGTTTGGGATGTCCTGGAAACTCACACTGGTGACCATCATGGGATTTCCCTTCATCGCCCTTGTCTCTAAACTTTATGGCGAGTACTATAAGGTAAGGTAGTTTTGTGTCCATGTTGATCATTATCTTTACAGACAAGACTGAATAAACTCCTTTGTAATTTTTTTCATAGAAACTGACCAAAGAGGTGCAAACAACACTCGCAGAGGCCAATAAAGTTGCAGAAGAAACCATTTCAGCCATGAGGACAGTGCGGAGCTTTGCCAATGAGTGTGGGGAGTCCGAGTCCTACTACGCCAAGCTTTTGGTCATGTTCCAGCTCAACAAAAAACAAGCTCTGGCCTATGCTTGCTACATGTGGTCCAGTTGTGTAGGTATCAGCAGATGCCCTTCTCAATAAAGATGTAAAGCTCTGTATATTTATTATGTTTATTGTATGCGCGTGTCTATTTCAGATCTCTGAAGTTGCTTTAGAGGTTGCTATCCTTTACTATGGCGGCCACCTTGTAATAACTGGTCAGATGAGCAGCGGCGCCTTGATATCTTTCTTCATATACATGCTCGAACTTGGAGAATGTCTTGAGGTATTTCATCAGTTTCACTCATGTTATCTGTGAATGAAAACACTTAGAGGACACTAATCCCCTTGTCTCACACCATATGTGTTTTTTTCTCCAGAGTATAGCCTCAGTATACACAGGTCTCATGCAGGGAGTTGGAGCTGCTGAGAAAGTTTTTGAGTACCTGGACAGGAAACCCAAACACCCAGCAGATGGCACAGAGGTTCCAGAGACTTGCACCGGACTGGTTGAATTTAAAGACATCACATTTGCCTACCCAACACGTCCTGAAACTGATATTCTGAAGGTTTGTTCTGAGGGATCTTACTGCTTGAATGTGGTGATGAATTTTGTGTTATTATCACGCTTTTCAAAACTCAGTTTGATCAGTGATACCAGGTCAGAGTGATATGTTGTATATCTTTAATAAAATGAGGCCCAAATGTTTTACTTAAAATTTGCATTTAGGATCTTTGTGTAAAAGCTATTGTGCAGAACTGTTCTGTATCTTTTCAGGAATGCACTTCAGGGGGATGCATGCAGTTGATATAGTTGAGCATAATAACTGCCATAAATGAGGATAATTTAATTATGTGCAACTATCAGCTCCTAATAACACCAGTCAAATTCTGGCTCCTTGCTGTGTTTTGCAGGGAGTGTCCTTCACTTTGCGGCCAGGGGAGGTAACTGCCCTTGTGGGACCCTCAGGCAGTGGAAAGAGCTCCTGTGTGAGTCTGCTGGAAAACTTCTACCTTCCTCAGCGAGGCCAGGTGCTGCTGGATGGAAAACCAGTTCACAGCTTCCAGCACGACTACCTCCACTCCAAGGTCAGTCTACATCAGCGTAATTGATGGAGTTGAGCTTTTAACACAGACAATGTTTTAAAAGACTCTTTATTTGTCTTATTTGTAACAGATCTCATGAAAAGACCCAAACTAACTAATATCAGTGCTTCCTCAATTACCCACCTTGTCTGTGGCACTCAAACACAAGCCTATTGGTTCCAAGTGAGGATAGTGATTTCTAAAATTGGGTTGCAAATATGTAATTTCATTGTTTAAAAGGTCCGGGGAA
>JBAJHX010000076.1:3099321-3143555 GCA_037176925.1 Amniataba percoides | reverse complement strand
TTGGTTCCAAGTGAGGATAGTGATTTCTAAAATTGGGTTGCAAATATGTAATTTCATTGTTTAAAAGGTCCGGGGAAATCTTAAAATAGCTGAACACTAGATTACAGTGAACATTCCTCTTTTGTTGAGGACTATTTACAACAATGCATTAATACACTTTGGGTGAGCATTTACAGGCAGCAGGCCGGTGTAACAGAGATGGACTCAAAATAGATTTCAGTGCTCGTGTTACTTATAATGAAAAACCATGTGACCAACAGTGGGGCTTATTGATGTCCTTTTAATAGTTTTTGGACAATGGAGCTCTGTGGGTCAAACGGATAAGATCCACTGACTGTACTATTTAGCATTATTTCATTGATAGTTATAGTGTTTTTTTTTTTTTTTTTACACATTTGTCATTTGCAGGTGGCTCTTGTGGGCCAGGAGCCTGTTTTGTTTGCCCGGACGGTCGAAGAAAACATCGCCTATGGCCTGACAGACATCTCCACGGAGGCTGTGATTCAGGCTGCCACCAAGGCTAACGCTCACGATTTCATCAGCAACCTCCCTAAAGGCTATCAGACAAGTAAGTATTGCATGTGTTCAGTTATAAGGCAGCCATTGATGTATTGCTATTGAATAAATAGTAGATAGTGATCATCACAATGGAAACAGATATTGCTATGCTAAAAAAGGGTTAATTCATGTTTTCTTTACATGCATGACTTATCTAGTCTTAGAGGATTAGATCGTATTGCACTCTTACTAGTTTCCCTGTTCTGGTCTCAAGTTGTATATCAATTCTAACTTTGTTTTGAGAAGTACTATATAAGTTAAGTAGATATAGATATTTACTACTGATGCAAAACAGCAGAATTGATAAAAAATATTGGTATCAGATTTCAAATTCCAGTATGCAGTTCCAATTTGATTATATAATAATAAGGGACTAATCCAATGACTAATGAGATTTGTCCTTACTCTACGCTTATTTTCAGCTTTCCACTGTCCAGTATACAAACCAAGTCAAGAGTGCCCCTGAAAATGATATATATATTATAAATGATTCTAGATGTCATAGCCGATACCCCCACCCAATGTGGATGTAACGCTGAGTGACAGCTGTTCTGTAACCTCTGACCTAGGTGTTAGACAGGGTTTTCAAAATCTACACACAAGACTACCGCAGTCTGCTTAGGAAGCCAAAGTTTCATTACAGCTGTACCTCTTCCCTCAGGACTGCGGCTATGTGCCAACAAGATGGACAGCAGCGGTGTGCAGTAGGAGACTTGTATTAAAGCTGTTAAAGACCCCTGGTTTTCTAGGGAAGCCTCAAAGTCCTTATTATAAAACCATAGATAGTGTACCCAAAACATTACTACAACAAGGTTTAGACAGCCAAACTAAATCCATTCTGAATGTCAGATCAATTTATTCATCACATTTTTATCCATAGCAATTAACTGCATCGCTCTAATATTTCAAGGCAGAATTATAAGCCAAATGTCAGCCGATCTCAGGGGGAGGAGAAGACTGAGATGATCTCAGGGAGAAGAAACACAGGTATTTTACTGGGAATGTACAAAATACAATACAGTATTATTTAATTATATTATGATTATAATTTTTTATATGATTATAAGTTACAAAAAGAGTAAAACAAATCATTAAAATGAACTAAGTATCTAAAGGAGGAGAAGAGCAAATGGCAAAAATGAGGCCTAAAAGGAAAAATTGTGAAAAATAACCTGATCCTTGCTTGGCTCCTCTTCTAATAACATGTTTTGTCTCTGTCAGAATCAATATATGGTTAAACATCATGAAAATCAACATCTTTTGGATAATTCCTGTTTAACATGAGATATCATAATTCTTAGAAATTATGTTTCACAACTATATACTTCAGTTTAAAAGTATAAGAACATAACATGACATTTCACCGGTCCAGCTTGTTTCCTTTGACAGGTACAGAGTCTCAGTCAGTTGCAGAAACCGCAGCATATTATGTAGTTTGGGCCCCTGGTTTCCTGCTGTTCTTCTAGAGAAGAGGGTGAGAGGTTCAACTTAGCAGGCAAAAGTTCATTTCACTCGTCAAGTGTCCATGTGTTGGTACAATTTGGTTTACTTTGAATTAGTTTGAAGATTTAAAGAAAGGTAGGTCTGGGCAAGGTGGATACATCAATATATTAAAGAAAAAGGCCTAAAGAGTATGTATATGTCATTGTTGTCCAAAAGGGAAATGAATACAACTGTCATTTGTGCTTCATGAGATGAAGTCATTCAGGTGAAATATGGTTCCTCATTATTATCCAGGTGTTGGAGAGAAAGGCACCCAGTTGTCAGGGGGGCAGAAACAAAGGGTGGCCATCGCTAGAGCTCTCGTCCGCAACCCTCGTGTTCTTATCCTGGATGAGGCGACCAGCGCCCTGGATGCAGAGAGTGAACACATTGTAAGTTTAAAGTTACATTTCCTAATGTCAAATGAAACTGATGCCCATGTGGGAATTATAGTAACCTAACCCTGCGATAAATACTACTTTAGTAAACTTTTGAACGTGTCAGAGAGCTGTTGATTCATCTCACTGATCCTTTTGTTCATCTCTACCACAGGTTCAGCAGGCTCTGAACAACATCATGCATGAGCACACCGTGTTGGTGATCGCCCACCGTCTCAGCACGGTGGAGAAGGCCGACAACATCATCGTGATCGACAAGGGCCTTGTAGCTGAACAGGGCTCTCACAGTCAGCTGATGGCCAGCGGGGGGTTATACTACAAGCTGGTGCAGAGGCAGGTCCTGGGTATCGAGACGGGGGCGGAGGTCCTCAACCCGCCTGAAAAACCTTGGAACTTTGATGGAGGCAGGCAGCGGAGAAGATGTAGCAGCAGCAGCAGCAGCAGCGTCAGTGAGGCTGAGTGCAATGTGCGCTACTGAGGATGAACAGCAGCGTGGAGATGGGATTAGATGGCCAGGTGTTTGTGAGGATTGATGGCATTTGTGATTATTTTGAGATTCAAACCAAGTGTACTGTAAAAGATGTCTTGTGCAAATATTCAGCAGCTTTAAGGCCGACTATCTTTATTCAAAAAGTGGAAATGGTTCTCAAAAGCTCCATGAAAATTCAGAAACTAGATATTTTAATATGGTGTTTGATCAAGTTGTCAGAATCAGTTTAGATGAGCTGAGTAGCATTAGAAAGTTCAAAACAGGGAGTTGAAGGTGTCATAACATATCAAAGAGGGCTGGCATTGCACTGGAGGTAAAACTTGAATAAATAGCTGATGTAATCATTAACTGATCAAGCTTTAAGAATAGGCAATATGTTGCAGTTTACGTATTGTATAAGGTTGTGTTTATTTTTAATACCTCATAATCACTCTCCAGATGAATACATTAATGTTTTTAGTGAAGTCCTCCTCAGGATTTGTTCATGCTTTTGTATTTATTTTACTGTTTGTTAATTTCTCATGGCTGTTCAGTGATATCATTTGTAATTCTGCACGGCAAAGAAAAAACAGATGCCTTTTTCTGAATGCACTAAAGGGATATGTGGATGCTTGTGGTGGGGATAAATCTATGAATGACACTAGAGATTTATAATGTAATAATATAAATCACTGTAAATGAAAAACACATGTACTGCACACTGCATGAATGTACTTCATGTTGGCCTTGATGGAAACAAACATGTTGGATTGATACCAAAATGCTGCATTTATGTCTCCCTGTAAAATCCTGTTTTTGTCTGATGTGAGTGTGAATTGTATTTTGGTAGTATTTTAGAGGGTGTCAAATCAAATATAATTTATTATGATGGCTTTCTTAGTCATATTTATCATGTCATATAAAACACTATTTGGCACCCACGCTTACGCTATTGTCAGATAGAAATCTAAAGGGACTCCCATTAGACTCAGGCTCTTTCTCTTTTTTTTCTACCTCACTTGTCATCTGTTGTTTCGTCATTGCACATTGCAGATGAAGTATACAATATTTTATGTTATGAATAAAACCTGAATATAGTTATATTATTATTGTTATCAAAGGCAGAGCTACACGTTGATTACCGCTCTGCTGACTGGCGCTGTGTGGTCTAGGTTGGCACATTTCCGAGGGACCTTGAAGGCAGCGCGGGGCCTGTGCCGTGACCACTTCCTGTAAAGGAAGCTCAGTCAGCTGTCACAGTGCGAGAGGCGAACAGAGGGACCAGAGCCGAGCAGAAACACACCGCAGCAGCCAAAATGTCCAGTTTTTCCAACAAGTTCAGCGCCTACACGATGGCTCAACTCAACGAGATACTGGAGGACGACGAAAAGCTCACTCAAATGATTCAGGAGATGGACGAGGTATGTTGAAAATCTCCGTTAGCCTCTCAGGGCTGTTTTCTCGGTCAGTCTGGCTCTTTTTTTCTCCTTCAGCCCTTTGTTGTGCTTTCCCAACACACGCACGGTACATTCCCGGAAATGGTTGCTCCGGACAACGTTTGGGATTTGAGCGTAAACGCGTGTTGTCGAGCGGACTTCGAAGCAAACAAAAGACCGAAAATGAGATGAAGTGAGTTAACCTTGTGTCGGGGCAGGGGGCGAGCATTGTCTCAAGTTTTCACACGCCAGGACTCCCAGCTGTCGACATTGTTGTTGTAAATATCTGCACTTCCCCACACAGCAGACGACAGCTCCGAGTCAGGAAACATGGAGGGTGAAGCATACATTTAAGAGGAGGAAACACTGATGCTGAGTCATTTTCTGCAAACATTGGGAAAATGTCTGGGGATGGCCTAGCTTGTGCCAAACCCGGTTCACAAATCTGCCAATTTAAGGCTGACCTTTTCTGCCCGGGCTCAGGTGGGGTAGACAGACACAGAGGAAAACAGGACTTATGAGAACAGCCTTATCTAAAGCATGAATCATTAACCAGGCCCATGTAAGCTTAAGTCACACTTCAAGCATCTTTACAACAGAGGTGTCCTTCCCATTAGTGTCTGTGTTGAACTCATGATGTTGGACACTCAGATTAGGTCTAAAAAGATGTAAAGTGGCACATGAAGCAGGTGTGTGAGGCAGAGCAGTGTTTATTGACACTTGGACAGTTTCTCCTCCACGCATTGGCTCATACCTGGACTCCTGTGGCCTCCCTCCTCAGGCACAGAGACTCAGCAGCGTCTAATTCGCATGTACCTGCTTGGCCCTCTATCACAAGTCTGCCCTCATCACGATAAGCAGCTGATAAGCCTCAGTTTTTCCACACTTGCAGCGACTAAAAGGCAGAGTCCCTGGAAAGGTCTTTTTTCTACAGCAGGCAGATTATTTTTTTTTACCATATGAAGAGGCGGTGCCAACCCATCAGATGGGTTTTTATACAGGATTTATTGCTGCTCCTTCCAAATTGGTCAGCTCCAGTGTTGGCTTTAATCCACCCTGATGTCCTCCTCCTCAATCAGCCCCACCAGGTCCACGCTGCTGGAAGAATTTTCCCTATGTACTCTCTCCCCCTCCCTTCTGCAGTAAAGTCTCTCTTTCCTCCCCCACAGCTTGGACCTGATCACTCATTGCAAACATTGAACGCATATTTTCAGGACACAGGGATGTTTTTCACCTGTTGTCATGGCGCTAAGCTTTCATTCCATTTACTCTGAAGCTTATTTTACAGAAGCGTGAGGACTCCCTGCCTAAATCTGTGATACTTTTCAAGGTATTTGTAAGCTTAGGTACTCTGGATAAATTTCCTCTGACAAAAAGCAGAAAGAATACAGGATGGTATTATTAGCTGTTGAGCTGTGACGCACGCTATTGTGTTGTCAGTTCTGTTTTTCATCCACACCCTGTCTGATTGTCTCCACAGTTTTGTTTTCTCCCTCGCGCAGGTTATGGAGAGGGAGGGACTTGTTTTCTGCAATGACACTGCAGTTGTTGACTTAAGTTGGTCATAAGATTGTGGGGAAAGATGGAGCAGAGTCAGCCAAGTAAAGACATGTCTGAGCCAAAGGTGGAACTGTCTGGGAAATTCTCTCTGGATGGGAACAAAGGCAGTGGGTGTCAGAAGGCGTAGAGTGAAACCTGAGAGTGCTGAGAAGAGCCGAGCGTTCAGCTGTAGTACACAGACACGAGCCCTTGTATGAGATGCAGACACATGCTCTGCTCTAGGCAGTACTCCTCTATTTTTGCAAAACACACACTGAAGGCAGCACATGTCTTGCCTTTTGAATAATGCAAATTGTGCTGTCGTGGATTTGTTTAGATCCAGTGTGTCCTGTTTTCTCTCATGAATCACCCTCAAGTGTATGTGGTACCTGCAGATATTGTTTAACTAAAACTTTACTGTACACTAAATGTGATTTTTATGTGTGTTTATAGTGGGCTATTAGTGCCTTGTTTTTACATATATTTTTTTAAAAGTCAGATCTTTTCAGTGATTTTTTTGACAAGCTAGATAGTGTAGACAAGTCCACTGAACTAAAGCCAGTATAATCTTGATTTGTGCGTGACCTACTTTTTATAATGTCTTTGCATAATTTTTCGGCTTATTTAAGTGCTCTGTCACACTTTGTATTTTAAAGTGAGTTAATATTAAGCTCAGCACCGTCTGTCGCCTTTGGCTTCTTATCTTTTTGAGGCACTCGCTAATCCAGGAGTCGGTTTTACATAGTGTGCACACTGATGTTCAAGCCCAGTTATATTAGTTTAGTCAAGGAAACAGAAATAATAATTTATTGGTGCCTCAAGGGCTCTTTAGTTGGGAAGTATACAAACATTTGCTTGCTTTTCTGATTATCCTAATAGTGGCCTGACTGACGGTGAATTTTTGAGAGTGATAGTAAAATAGATTTTTGGGAATTTGAACATTTGAAAACTGTTCAGCTGACTGAATTTATTTTATACATGAACGCTTGATGTGAACAGTGATCCTTTAAATTGTGAGTGGGACAGTGTCTGTTGGACAAACTGTCATGAAGTTTTTAAACAGGCCCAACTTGGCATTTCAGCATCTTGTTATTTGTTTGCTAGACTTTATATCAACACAGATGTAACTGCAATAAGCCTGTATCTGCCACTACTGGTTACTGGTTTATATCACTCACACTTGTATATATTTTTGTGTAATTTCCTAATAGACACTATGATGGTTTTTGCCTTTTCTAGTTAAGATTTTTCTAGCCAGAGTTTGTTTTCAAACTCATTCAGTTTCACACATGCGACTCTCAGTTCCTTTAAGACATTTTCATGTGGCTTTGCCTGCGGTCACGCAGAGTAGAGGGAGAAGGAAATGCAGCTGCCAATTGAGCATAACAATTACTCAAGCAAAATGTGCTTCCAATTTTAGAGATTTCTTTTTATTGTGAGTGGCGTATTACAGCGACATGCACATAATTGTGGATTATTACACCATCTCTCTGAAATTCAGGTCTGTGGTTCATCCAGACGAGATCTTAACCTACATTTCCTGTGATTATTTCAGCCTTTATGGGGAGAGTGGAGCATTTTCCCTAGCAAACAATTATGTGTTTGGTTTGACAGAACAAGCCTGCAGTTATGGTTGCTATTTAAAGGTCTGCATCTTCAGCAGGCCACGATGAATGAGCACATCGGCTATGGCTAAAGGCCATCCGGTCACCTCAGGATATGATGGTAATAGACGTATTTAGCTGCTTTTCCTGCATGAAATGTTTTCTTCCCCATTTGCTCCAATCTAACCCAACATGACGAGGCCTCCGTCGGTCACTTTTAGAAAGTATTCCACAATCACAACCTTCGCTGCAGTGTGTTTTTAGCCTTTTCCTACACATTCTCGCCCAGTCCTGGTTATATTCGGACGTACAGCCTGTTGGTTGGACGTGTGAAATGAGTCATTTGAGAGGAGGTTTCACATTTAATCCTCCACTGTGCGTCCACACTGTAGCATCTTTTGCTTCCCACCTGTCATTAAAGAGGCAGTACATTGATTTTCACATGAGGTTCAGTTTATCTGTTGTGAGGAGTGCTGCTCTGACTTTAAAAAGAGTTGTGTAAAGTGGTTTACAAATGGTTGTAAAGTGCGGTTTACAAAGTTGTAAAATAGATTTCTAATGATGCCATCGGGGTTGTCTCAGCTTGGGCTCAAAACTTTAATAGAGAGTCGATTAGGAGTCAGAGGGAGTCTAAAAGAACGATACTATGGACTTGTATAATGGGAAATGTAGGCTGCAGTGACTCCACAGCGTGATCCATACGAGGGACTAAGAGAAAGGATGTCTGGGCCTCTGCTGCATCTCATTCACAGTCCTACACACTCAGATTCTAGCCTCTCCAAAGGCTTTCCTGTCTTTTAATATGTAACAGTGGAGTGAATATGTTTGGACATTGGACATGTGGCGTGAAAAAAAAGACTTTTGAAAATGTTGTCCTGTGCCCTCGAAGTTGTGATTGGATTTGATCATTTTATGTACTACATGATTGTTTGCTACAGTGTTAATTGTACTAGTGTTCATACTGGATGTTATTTATAGTGCCACTGATGGAGCCATTTTGCCGATGGAAACACTTCTGTAGTTCTTTACACCAATTGGGAAATATCGTGGCTGTCTGAAATGCCCGATATCTCTGACTAGAATTACAACGCGAAAGCTGACAGTTTTTTTTTTTTTCTTCTTCAAAAGTTGGCTGACTGACTCTGACTCTGAACAAGATGTTGACCAAGACAAAACAGAGTCAAAACAACACTCACTGTTAGTCCCAGTGTGCCGCCCTGTAGGAAGAGATTCAGGACACAGTGAGTGACTCAGCACTGCACAGCAGCTGGCACAGGTAGTGGCACGCCTGAGTGAAACGCAGCCATTATTAATGTTATTAGATACAGCTGTGGCTTTCCTGCTATGACATGACATGTCAACATGTCTGTCCTCAAAAGGGTCTATTTTTTTAGTGACATGTCAGCATTTCTTATCGAAATATGTAACTGTGTAATATGTAGTTCTGTTAAAGTAACAAAGTGCTCCCTTCAGTCAGGGAGCAGTTTTAAATATAGTTTTTCAAACATTTTTATTTAGCGTGATTCTCTAGTCTTGACTTTGTTTTTTCAATTTGCTTGAGATAAGTCTTTGAAATAAAACATGTCTCGTTGCTGAAATGAGATCAACGGTTGTAAAAGAAACAGTTTTTCTTTCTTATTGTAAGAAATGGTCCTGATTTTGTCTTTCTGAATATGTGAAGAGGAAAGTGGGAGTTGTGTAAAAATTGGAAGGTTAAATGTGATTATTCACACTTAATATTCACTTCTATAACTTTTTTCTTTCTTTTCTGGCTTCTCAGCAAAGAATCTATATAAATAGAATATCTTTCATCACGCTGTTAGATTTGAGTCCAGTGTTAAGAGAGTTTGTCATGACATGAAAGTGTGTCTGCAAAGATTCTCAGTCAGTCGTAGGTCTTATGTTAGGGGTTAACTCTCAGGGCTTGATGGGAATGCAAAGGTAATGCCATGAAGACCTCTCTTACTTGCTTTGTTTTTTTCTTTTGCAGATGCAAGAGGTCCAGCAGAGCAAGGAGATGACGCTGGTCAACAACCGAACCTTGGCAGAGCAGAACCTCGCCCTGCAGCCCAGGCTGGAGCACAAGAAAGAGCAGCTCACCAAACGCTACAACAGCCTGCAGGAGAGCTTCGAGTCCTATCAGCTGCGCAAGTCCACCCTAGGTACAGCTCCAGCACCACGGCTACTGCAAGACAGACATTTCTTATTGATTAGTTCATCTCAAGTGTCTTGAATTTTTAATGGAATGAAATTTAAACACACTCTTTTCCATGAAGTCATTGAGAACGGATACAAAGACAAATGCATACAGGACAAGCTTCAAACAGAGCACATGGCTCAGCATACACAAGACACATTTATAACCTATGTTTTAATCACCATCTCTGCATACCTACGATTTGTCACTGTAAAATATAGTGTGTGACATACTGTTATACAAAAACACATAGTTAAGGCCATGTGTCTTACTCTTATTTTCATTATTGATTTTATCTGTTAATTACTTTCATGATTAACCAGTGAATCATGTGGTCTATAAAACATTGACTTATAGTTCAAAATCTCCAGGTGATGTCCTTCAACAGTCCAAAAGTCAAAGTATTCTGTAATGATCAATAGATAGATCAGTTAGTCCATCAAAGAAAGTAATTGGCAGCTCCTTTGATATTTGATTAATAGCACAAGAAAAAAGCCAAACATTGTTGGACTCCAGGTTCCCAAATGTGAGGATGTTCTGTTTTTTCTTTATATATGTGTGTAGAAGAAAAATAAAAAATTCTGAGTGATGATTAATCGGTTTATGAGAAAGTAACCCACAGATGATTTGATGAGGAGAATTATTGTTAGATAATTATAAATGTTTGTTAATAAGTTAGTGAAGTGAATTGAGGAAGCATTTCAGCTCTTCTTTGAATGTACTGATAATATCCAGGCTGAGGTTCATTGCAGGAGACTTTTTCATACGTCAGTTGAAGTGTTGCATAACATTTCTTCACACTGTGTGTTTTTAATCTGCATGAGCAGGAGCTGAAGAGACCTGTTCCACCAGTTCTCGGGTTTCCCATCAGAGGCTGTAACTGCCTTTTTACCAGAAGCCCTCTTTGTCATGAGGCTGCAGGAGTCACTTCCATTGAACTCTGCTCAAGTTGAGCATGTTCCAGATTTGTTTTGACTTCCTCACTGTGGCATCTCCTAAAGACTTGGAGGAGGCTTGTCGTATCAGTCGTGACACACACCTTCACAGCACTTCCTGGTGTGTGAAGACGGAGTGACTATACTTGTGACCTTGTTGACGCAGTGGTTGCCAAGCAGCCCTCTGAAAATAGCACAGCAACCATTCCCTGCTCTGCTACGCTGATAAAAGTTTGACTTTGCCTTCTTCTCTGCGAGGCACACAGACTCCAAATGCCTGATGTTATCATTTATACAATGCACTCAAAAGGTTTTCGCAGGTTTTGTAGGCTTCTGTGGCTTGATTTTTTTTTTTATGTAACAAAGCAGTAATGACTTTTTGCTGTACAGTCTGAAGCAGTGCAACGTTACAATCCAAGGACAGCCATGACTGTAGCTCTGAAGGTCTGCAGCTTTGCCTGTCGTCAGCAAGCGATGGCTTTTGTCAAATGTAGGTTACCCGGTGTGTCCCCCCGCCCCCCGCCTTCTATGCTCTAACCGTCCTAGTTGTGGATTTGCTGGAGAGCAGCTGTGGAAGGACGGCGATGCTCAGAGCTGAGGGAAACGCAGCCGTTTGACCCAGATGAAAAGAGCCAGCGTACAGTAGCTGGCTGTGTTGATGCTTGTGTACAGTTACGCCACCAGCGCCGCCCTCTACAACCTTTTCTCCAGGAAATGTGTGGCCTCTACCATTCACTCTCGATTAGGCTGTAGAGGCCAAAATGGCAGGGCTCCCCCATCACCACCACCACAATCCACTGCCTCTGAGGACAGCAGGCCACAGTGGGCCATTGTGCTGCCAGGCAAGCTGGTGTAAAACAGGAGTGGGTGGGAGGGAGTGGTGGATGATGGGGACTGGCAGGCAGGGAAGCTGGGGGGGACGGGAGAGAGAGGAAGGCAGCGAGGCAGTCCAAAACTCCCCCCTCAGATTCACATCAGAGGTCGATGTGGATTCATTTACTAAATGGCTGTCTCATGATGTCCATCCCTGACTGTGTGTTGGGAGCTCGGCAGGCCCTCCACTCAGCCAGAGAATCGCAGCTTTGTGTGGAGGAGTGCTGCTGATATGCCTGAGAGTCTGCCTTGTTATGGGAGAGGGAGGGAGACAGAAGGGAATGGGAGTTCACCCTGGAAAAAGGCCGTGTCAAGAATGAGGCCCGTCTTTGAATGCTGTTGTATTCGCTTCAAACTCTTCCAGTAAAATCTGGCAAACCAACATGAGGTTCGATCAGGGGCCAACAATTTGGAGATAACACTTTTTATTACCAGTAAATTGCCTGATTTGATAGAGATTTTGGTTTGGCCAATCTTTGGTTCTGGAATCCCTCAAAGCCATATCCTTGGTTTATTATTGGTCAAAACCAAGTCAGTGCATCAATTCTACAACAAGTTGTGTTCTAATGTTTGTCCCCCACAGGACAGCCTGCTGACACATTTAACAGGAAAAGTGACTAATCTGCTCTTTATGTAACGTTAATCATGAATCCCTCTGTTCTTCTTGATGCACAGGCTGCCTTTAGTGCTCTTTAAGTGTTTGCCATCAGTTATCTTGGTCTTATGGATTCTCACAAGCTCAGCATTATAGTAGAAATAGAAAGCCGGTTTGGCGAGCTTGTTAAAAAGCGGTCACAACGTTCAGGCGTGCAGCGAGTCATATAAACTTTTGTCCGACCGCAAAGGAGCGGATTATCTGTTGATGCATTTGAGTGAAGTGGCTTGAGCTTTAGTTATATTTTTACTGCCTGATCTTTTATCAGAGGGCAGTAATAATCACCATCAAATACAGTTAAGTCCAGTGTGCTTTATTGTCATGTTCTATAGCAGATACAAGACGTGTGGAGGAGAAGGGAGCTTGACCAGGCCTTATGTCAACACTTTTGCCTTTCACACACTCACTTGTTTATCATTTTTAACCCTTTGTTAACTGTGAATGTGTTAGAAAGTCATAAGTGGCAAATCCCTGGCAGAGAGCTTTGTACTCCAAGTCAAGCAGTTAAGGGCCTGGCTTTTGACAGAAGAGGTTAAATGATTTAAAAGTGAATATTTCTAGTATAATGCCTCCTGATATGCTGGAGGTTTCCTTTGAGTAAGAACACTGATAGTAATTGTTTTGTTTTTTGTATTGCAATGTAAATCTTTGTTGTAATGTGAGGGAGGACTTAGCCAGCTGACTTTAAGCTGGAAAGCTTCTAACACACCATAGAAGGTAATCAGTATGGCTTCCAGAGTCTTGGTGTTGCATCATGACATGTAGCTGTGGCTGTTTGTCTGTATGTCTGTCTGCCAGGCCAGCACTTTCTTCAGGCTGAATATCTCAGCGTCCACTGTCACAGAATGGACGGGAATGGGATTCATTTGATGACTTACTGATCCCTTGATTCTCCTCTGGTGCCACCGTGAGGTTGACATTTGCATTTTTTTAAATAATAATTACATAAAATGATGTGAAAAGCTGTTTACTTGGATTGTCAACTAAACTACTGGCATTCCCATCAGCCTCAGCTGTGTTTGTATTTTATGTGCTAATTGACAAAAGTTAGCGCACTAACATGCTGAACTTAGAGAACACAGGAAAATATACAAGCTAAACATCAGCATATTTTTCCTGGGCATCACAAGTGCTGTACCAACATACAGCCTCATGAGCTGAAGACATTCAACATCGATTAAGGAAGCTTGAGTGCCAAAAGATTTGTGAAAACCTGGGCTGACCTACAAGTCACTCAGTGTCCACGGCATACTTGGATCGACATCTTTGTTCACTCGACTGCCACGCATAGACAGACGCCTACAATAGAGGAACAGATCAGGTTAGACTAGAGTCTCCTGTAATTAGAGATCCACTATATTATGTCTGAGTTAATAATGCTGCAGTGGACATCAGTAACTAGTGGTGTGTCATTGGTCTCACTGCTGGAGAGCCACCATGCGTGTGAGCAGTCCCAGCCCCAGTTGGTGTTGACTTTCAGTCTTGCTTAGGAACACAAACAAAACAGGGTTGCTCCTTCGAGACACCAAGTCAGTTTCAGTTGACTCAGTGAGGCTCCACAAGTTCACAGCAAACAGAGAGGCGTTATGTTTGTTTGGATGTGCCAGTCACAGGACCATTACCGGCACATTTCACATATCTGCCTCGGCTTTGTGTGACAGACTCATTGAAATCTGTTATTACTAACACGTTCATTTCAGCGAGACAACTGGGGGAATATTTGGTTGGGGTTTAACTTTTTCTGGAGAATGAGCTCCTCTGTTAATTTAGGCATGGATAACACTTAATCCACAATGCATCTGTGTTACTGTGAGCACTGTACAAACAGTACACCAGAATTTAGTGGCTGCATTGTGTTGAAAGATAGTGTAAAAGCAGTGATGAACTGTACAATTGTAATACAAATGTTGGTATTCCTCTGGCTCATAGAGAAAAGGTCCTTTGTCACACAAATGTTCAAAACAGAAGAATAACACCAGTGTGTATACACCAATTTGAAGTTTTTTTTTTGTCATAAAAAATCAGGAAATGCAATATTTTTATTACACTAATTACTGTATCTGCAGTTTTAACACATTCGTATTTGAGTTTTAGAATTTAAGGATTGCAAGTAATATTAATCTTACAATTGTAATAAAATCATAAGAAGATAAGATAATAATAAGATAGCTTCATGTGTTTATGTGATTAGTGTGCGGTGGTGTGGGATAAGGCCTTAATTCACTATCTTTTGGCGTGGTGGTGGATGATGTGAGCTAGCTTTACTTTGACTGCACACTGAAAACTAACACACGTTCTTCTTGGTGTGATAACATTCCTACAACACAGTGTCAGGGCTGAGTCGCTAAAAAGACTGGATGTGCCTTGTTCAGTGCATCAGAGTAATAATATTTGCTCCTCTGTTTTGTCATTTAACAGACCACAAGTCAGGAAACACCTCCCTGGACATTTTGCTGGCCCTGCTGCAGGCAGAGGGAGCCAAAATAGAAGAAGAGACAGAGGTAAGCATTATACCTCTCTCTCCATGGATGACTTCATATATCCCTCAGTGACACCAGTCAGTAATGCATATACCTGCCATAACAGCTGATGTCCTCTCCTACAGAGGCTTCATTGTTTCAGTCTAAGACTCTTGTTGGAGAAGATGTGGGCAGCAGATTGGCTGACTAACAGAGAGCTCACATTATTTATCCCACTAATAGCTCCTGTCCCATCAGTGTTTCTGAGCTGTCAGTCCAGTCATTAAGTGGCTTGTTGCCAAGCTGTTGCAGTTAATGCTGCATTTAGACCATAAGAGAAACACCACAAGGGCACCGCCTGTGTTTGTTGATGGCCCAGTGCCCCACACATACAATACATAGTGTGATTCCTCTGTTTCATCTTGTTTTTGAGAATGCATGGGTATTTAGAAATTTTCCTCACCATGCTTCCCTTCCCAAAAAAACCAAACAAAATAAACAATGCCACACAGGTGTAATCCTGGTTAAATACAGTAAAGCACTGTAACCGTAATAGATAAGTTTTTTATTATTAAAACAATTTGATAGTTTCTTTTTGAGTGAAATATATCATAAAGCCTCTGTTTCATCTTAGCTCTCATCTCTGAGCAGACATGGCGGATATATGCATGTACGTCATAAGGTTTGGTTTGGTTGAAATTCATTTGATTTCATAATATTTTTAGTAGTCAATCAAGTTTGCAATCATACAGTATTTGTATAGTAGCAGTAGCCCGAACTACATTTCAGACTAATTCAACCATCTGCATTGTGGATAAATGTTGACCAGTACACAGCACATTAATTGTGGTGTAACATGTTTGCCTCAAAAGCAAACAAACTCCTGTATTTTGCGTAACTTACAATAATACATTTATTTGTGACATTTGAGTGCGCCAAGTATTTGGCGACATTACTGTCCTGTCACAACAAATTAAGTGAAATAAGACCAATGTTCAAGAATCCTTAACACTAGAACATGCTGGGAAGCTTTTTCACATGCTAGGTCTCAGGACGATTTAGTGTCATAACCTCATTTTCTATTATGTTTTTATCTTTAGTTTTCTCTTTCTCTGTTTTTTCCACTACAAAAACTCTACATTAAGACTACTAGGCCTTTTGATGGGATGGCGTGTTTCTGTATTTAAGTAAAACTGTAGGTGCACTAGAAGATGGTGCAGTCCTTGAAGCTGTATGTACACGTGTTTCACGTGATGAATTTAAACTTTCTTGTTGGTACAGACAGGCTTGACCGTAGCTGCTGTGACAGTTATTGACATGGTGTGAATGCAGCATAAATGTACTAATGACTTTAAATCTAACGTCAGATAAACATCTGTACTGTAATCAGGTTTCTGATCACTTCAAAGGCACAAATTAGGTCAATCGTGATTTGTCATTATGTTTTTTTTTTTATTTGTTGACCAAATAAATAATAATTAGAGGATTTCTTTTCAAAAATGTTAAATCCAACAGCAATTTATCAGTGTCAGGCTTAGATTTTTTTGTGATTTTCCCAGCATGCTATTTCCATATTTCTGACAGCTCTGTTCTCTAACTCAAACTGTCACAAATCTCTGTCAATAGAATATGGCCGACTCGTTCCTGGATGGCGACATGACCCTGGATTCCTTCATTGATGCCTACCAGAGCAATAGGAAGCTGGCTCACTTGAGGAGGGTGAAGATTGAGAAGCTGCAGGAGATGGTGCTAAACGGCCAGCGGCTACCAGAAGCACCGGTCCCCACCTCCCGATCTCAGGATGTGTCTGCTGCAGCCAGACCCTCATCTTCCTCTCTCCTCTCTGACGCCAGCAACAACGCCTCCCCCGTTGCCCAGCCGAGAAGGAAACCCCCACCTCCTCCATCTCAGCCAGCTCCAGTCCTAAATCCAGCTCCGACCGCTTCCCCCCAGCCTCCCGTCTTCTACTCGGCATCGCCATACCCGCCAATTCCTCCCAGAACAGGCCAGCCTTTCCCCAACGTCTCCTCTGGCTACCCCAACCACTTCCTCTCTCAGTACCCCCCGGCTCTGCCCCAGAGGCCCCCACCCCGTATGGCACCGCAGCCTGGCTTCATCATGCAGTAAATAAAAGCAGCTGCAACTCACAGGATGCAGTGTGTGTCGTGGACTGTTCACTACTGGAACTCCTCTGAGAACTATTTTTCTATGTTGTCAGCCTTCTCGGAATACGACCAATCCCATCACGAGAAGGCCGACCTGCACTGGCTGGTCTGGTCGCGTTCAGCTGAAGCAGATCTCCAGTGCGCGGATTCGCATTCACCTCTCGTCAATCCCATCAACACTCCCAAGGAAAAAAAAGAAAAAAGATGCAACAGGATTGCTGTGACTCTCACCTTCGGTGGAAGGGCCCACTGCGGCTATAGTGAAACAAGTGTCAGTCTATGGGCCTTGAGCTGGGACTTGTCCATTTAGCAGCACTTGCTGCCTCCTGGTGCCCTCAGTTCTGCATGCCCATTAGTTTTTAGTCTCTCACCTTCCGTCAAACATGTTCCTCAATCTTCTGTGGAACACTGAAGTCATTCAAAAAAGGGTTGAATTAGTCATTTCCATCTGCAGCATACTAGTTTACTGGTAATGTATATGCAAGCAAAGAGAGACCCTAATTACTGTGCAGTTTTGATGAAAATATAATTTCCCAGAATACATTCAGGCGAAACTGCATCTATGCTGTGATTTTTATTTTTAATCTAAAAATTCACAAGGTACATAGAAATCTTTGAATTTCAGCATCTTTTTATGATCTAGTACTAATGGAAATATGTTAATAATAGCCAGGATAGACTGATTAACGTGTAAAGGAGGGCTGTGGTTGGTGTGTTTCTTCTTCAGGATGTGTGTGTGTCTCAAGAGAGTCCAGACCTGCCTGGTTCAAGATGGCTGACTGTTGTATTTGGTCCATCTCAGGTCAGAGGTCAAAAGGGAGCTGAAGGACATGATTGGTGGCTGAGCTGTTGTAACAAATGACTGGGCCTGTGGAGCCTTGCCTGAAATGAAGGATTTATGTATAGCCATACAGTACACTTCTGATGTGTGTTGTTTTCTGTGGGTTCCTGTTGTAATGCAACACTCCTTTTATGATGTCCGTCATCTTGAACACCCTTGATTGGGATTTGAGATGATGCCAACAGTTCTTTGGATCTCATACATACATGCTTCAGTTTCCTGTCACACTGAGCACCAAAGACTTCACACATCACTGTTTCTTTTTTAAAATGTAAGTGAGGTAATCTACCATTATTCCCAACATATCTGTCTGTGTTGTTGAGCTGAAACACTCTTTTTGTATACATGCAAGCCAGATTTCTTCAAGAGGAACTTGCAACCTGGCTTTGGGAGGAAACTTTTCCTGGTGCGATAGAAATTCACTTTTTTTTTTCCTCCCAACTGCTGTCGCTGTGCACTGTTGAAGAGCCACGAGTGCCTACACTTGAAGTGACGTTGATCACGTCCTGCTGACAACTTCATGTTTCTCCAAGCTCAGCTGTAAAGGTCATAACCCCCCAGAAGCTTTCAGAGAAAAACCTGGCCAAGCATTTGGTCATCTCCTCCTGCTTCTGATTTCATGTTCCACTAGAGGGCAGAAGGCAGCGTCTGCCGGCCTGTCAGGCTTTGCTTACTAGAAGCAGATAGTCGGAATAGAGCGAACTGAACATGTGCCAGAGAGACAAGAGACACCCGCGGGCTGCGTGCCTGGAGGTGCTTCTCTTCCATTCTTCCTCCTTTGCATTGAAGTTTTCTTAGAGGATTCTGCATGTGTTGTTGTTGCTGTCTGTTTTTTTTTTGGTGAAATAATAGGGCTCTGAAATATTTTGTGTCATATCTGGATGATGAAACTTCACCTCAAGGCCAAGACGTGGACCACAGAACGGATAAAGTATACTTGTCAGCGAGCAAAACTCCAGAAATAGCAGAAGCTAAAGCATCAACGTCTCGATGAACCAGCATTTCTAACAACTAACAATGATAACTCTTTTGTGCATGGCCTTTGCTCTTTGTGTTCAGTCTGAAGATTCCTCTTTAATACTTTTTTTTTTTTAGCTGTTGAGCTGCTTTTTATGTTTGAACTGATCCTCTGTATCCATTGTTTTATGTGGTTGGTGATATCTTCAGTGTAATGTTGTAGGTATTTACTTATAATGAATGTTTAAGTGGAATAATGCTATTTTCAAGTTCAATAAATCTCAAATTTTTGTATCTGTGTTCTATCCAGCTGCTTTTATTATTACACACACTGAACACATAACACTTCTCTGGCTGCCATATGCAACATATATGTCGAACAACATTAGACCCCGAAACAAGTTGGGCTGAGCGACATGTTTTGGAAAATGAATCAAGAGAGCCACCTAGTGTTCTTGGGTTGATAATGGATGTGGTCTTTCCGCCATACTGAGGAATACTTGAACACCTAGTTGCCTTTTTTGTGAAAGTTTGCTGGCCATCTCTTAAAATGAACAGACAATGCATTGCTTCATTTTAAAAATCTCCATATTTTTCATTCTCCACTCTATTTATACCCATTATTAACGCTACCAAATCACGGGCATATTTCATATCAAATACAAAAACTGCCAAAGTTATGTTTTCTTGTAGCAGTACTACTTTTAACAGACAGCTATTTAAATGCCAGGCCAAGTATGTGGTTAAGAGATTAATTAGGACTTCTTCTTCTGTGTGATTAAAAAACAATTATATCTCACTCTGAAAGTTGTGTTTTTTTTATATCATTTGTCACGTTTGTCTTATATCCTTGAATAATTATTACAGATTGATTGTAACAGTAGAATATAACTTATTCTAATATACTACAGTCATGTAGTGTGTTAACTATGTGTGAACAGCTCGTGTCTTTGAACGCACCCTGTCTCCTCTAATGTTGCATTCACGTCCCATTTGAAGGACGGAAGATTGTGAATGAACTATGGGGGGAAAAAAGAGAAAAAACAGTCGTCCTCCGAATGTTGATGTCTGTTATATTACAAATCAAAGCTAAACTAAACTAATTTCTAAAGTCTCTGTCATCATCATTTACAGGGCAAAGACTGTTTCAAAACATTTCAGGGGCCCGCCCACCTCCACCAGGGCCTCATTACAATGGGCGTGTCTTGATCTGACTTTGTAAGGACTTACTGTTGTTGTCTAAATATCTGTTAATCACTTTATTGAATTGGTCGAGATGAATCTAATCGAGTCAAACATCGTGTGCTTGTTTCTCAGAACTTCTAGGTGAAGCTGACACTAACAAGAAAACTCATGAGACGTTCAAAAACAGCTCGGTAAAAATGACAATACTGAGACGTTTAGCAGCTAAGAATATCAGCGTTGCGGATATGTGCCGCGAATATGACCACACTTGTCCCAGCGACTGCCTGAGACGCTTCTCCTCCGGTTCGGCGGTGTGCGGAGGCGCTCGACCGGCGCGCGGCTGGACGCAGCTGCTCGGCTCGGCCTGAAGGTGTTTGTGTTTTTAACGCGGCCCTGCACCACGTGGTACGTTTCCATAGTCACGTCACCTCGGCTCCACCATGTTGTAGGAAATCCACCGCGGCTCCTCACTCACTGTCAGATTACGTTCTAATCCGCGGAGGAGGACGCGCTGTCAGGACGCTGCCCGCCGCTCGTAAGGGACTCTCGGTGTTTGCGCCCGCTGCCGAAGCGCGGTTTGACTCGCCGCTGTCCGACTGTTTTCCATAATAACCGGGCTGTGTGAGGAAGATGAGCCGGCGCTGTCTGTACCCACACGTTAACGCGTTAGCTGGCTAACTAGCAGAAAAAGAGTCACCAAATCGGATTAGCCGCTGACGGCAGCCTCCCCGGAGGTAATATCCAGGTATTATTCGCTGTGCTAGACAACAATTACACAGCAAACGCCTGCCTCTATGTTTTTTTAATTATTTATTAATGTTTATTACAGTTCCACATCCGTGTCAACAGTACTACTCTGCGCTGTAATTACACTCCGCCGTTATTAATGTTGCCGCAAGCTAGCTAGGTGATTAGCCAATCAAAGCCACAACGAGTCGCTTCGCTTAGCTGATCTTTGTTTTGGAGGAGGAGGAGGGGGGCAAACACACAGCCTCCAACCACCGAGAGTCAACACGGAGCTGACAGCCCGGCTGGTCCTCGGGCTAGCTGGCGAGAGAGCCGTGCAAGATTTCATCCCCGAAGATTAGCCTGCAGACGAGCGAAAGATGTCAGGGAAGGATAAAGACAAAGACAAACAGGAGAAACAGTCCACGACGGAGCGGCTGATCAAAGGTGAGTGTCCTCCTCCGGCTGAGCATCAGCAGGCGTTTGACCCGCAGCTGCAGCCTGGGAAAACCACCTGTAGCTTTTGGATTAACTTTGTCTGTAACGTCGTTGCATCAGGCATGCAGTGATGAGAGAGTGAAGCTGTGTGTGGAGAGATGAATGTGTGCTCCATCACTGTCTCATATGAGTTTCTAAAGCGCCCCTCTGTACCAGGAGATGCTCTGGTGTCAGAGGGTGAATCAGGACCTGTCTCTTTGCTCAGGACACAGATTCACAGAGGTGATATTTCCACAGTTGTCCACTGGTAGATGTAACACCCCCCCCACACACACGGCTGAAATCAAGTCCCCCTGTATCAGTGCCCAGTCTCCTTGACATTTAGGACGGATGAAATCTTAATTCATGAGGCCGTTTCTCACTCAAGGGAACACTCAGGTTACCTGCGAGGCTCCATAAGATGGATTCCTTCACGCTGAGGCTCGCCGGACAGACAGGGCACCATTTGTTGTGTCTGCCTGAGACAGGACAGGACAGGACAGGCAGAGCCAAGTATGAGGTAGCTCCCGAGAGAGAGAGAACGAGAGAACCCCACCCCTGCCTCCGCCGCCACCACCACTCCTACTACTTAATGCCAACGCAGCCCACATCCCCGTCTGTCTGCAAGGGCACTGGGAGAGTGTCCTGCCAGCGGACTGGAATGCTGATGTGTGAGCCAGTAGGGAGAGGGTGAGTTAATTGTGGAAAGAATCTCCCCAGTGATGTTCCCAACATGGCCAGCCACATGGCGGACAGAGAGGATGGGAACGTGAGAGGGAAGAAGAGGGAAAGGAGAGCTAGAGATGAGACGGATTTGCCTCAGTGTGGGACTCCAGACCAGGGCTGGTCCCATGTTAAAGGGTCAGACATTAATCACTGGTGTGCACATCTTGCACGGTTCAGAGTCCAGATTTGTTATACACAGTAGAGATGCATGAAAGCAATACAACTCACAAAAGCAAAATATAAAGAAATATCAAAATTAGGTCAGTTTTAAGAGTGTGGGTTCCTTCAATCCATATTAGTTATACTTGGTGTGTGCTGGTGGGTAGTTGCAGTGAAGTCACTGGTGGCTGTAAGAGGGCTTAACTGGTCGACTGGCGGAGACTAATGCTGCTCTGGTTGTGTAAGTCAGCAGTTAAGCTGCAGCGGACCTGGTGGCTCCATCACTTGGTCATACGATCTGATGATTTCTCCCCTGGCTGTGTGTGGATTTTCTTGACTAATAGATGCGTGGTGCCACCTGTGCTGAGGGAAAGACTCTGCACGACTACATTTTTTTTTTTAATTTCCACAGATTGACTGTTGCTGTGTGTCAAACCTGATCCCCTCTGTCTGACACAGATTCAAAGAGGTATAAGTTATGTTTATGTAGAGAGAATAAAGCCCAGGCCTGGCCATTTAGCTTGCAAGGGTAATGCATTCACTGATAATTAGAGCAATCTGAAGTGGACTTCATGATTCATCCAGCCACAGTCCGCCCCATTCATCTCTACCCGGCCGCATCTTTGTAATTCAATCCCCCCCTATTGTGTCGATTTTGAAACAATAGTGAACATATTCTAGACGCTGGCTCATATCACTGTCCAAAACATTATCCTCGGTGGGCAGGATGGCAGATAGTAGTGTCTTTGTTTCTTGAGTCGTTTGTTGTCATGCCAGACAGTGTGGGTGTTGATGTAGTGCAGCAGTGGCCCAACATGTGTGCGTGGTTTTGAAGAGTTCATCAAACATTAATGCTAATAAGACCGGGCTGAGTCTAATAAGAAGCCAGAGCCGGCTGGGACAGCAGCTTATTATTTTTAACGAAACATTTTTCTCCACTGGGTTATGTGTGAGGAAAAACGAGCGGCTCACTTCACTCTGCCCGCGCCGTCGGTTCCTCTGGTCTGTTTGGTCTGAGGGAGGCTGTTGGCTGGCAGCCACAGATTGGTTTGTATCTGTGTTTGAACAGACCGCTCCAGCCTTGATTGTACAGGCAAACCCACCCAGAATTTATTATTATTGTTGTTATTATTATCGGCCGGGGGTTGGGCTGTGGGGGGGGGGGGATAGTTCCTGTTGAGTTGGAAGGAGTGTTTGGCTCTTTGGCATTGAGACCAGCTATTATTGTCCAGCATGGGTAATTACTGCCAGCCTCCAGGCGAACGCTCGTAAATTTGGTGAGCGTGGCCGTTGCCTGAAATGTTTCACGGTCTGGTTATCTCGTGCCCATTATGTATCCCGTTCTGTGTCATCATGTTTTCACAGAGTCTGCTTTGTTCATGCCGGAGCCTTCCTTCACTGTGACAGGCGCTTTTAAGTAAACAGCCCCTGAATCTGGAAGCCCTCACTAATAGAGGCTTTACCTAATCTGTTCTTAAGGCTCGTACCTCAGCTTACAGCTCTCTTCGCGGCCGTGCCTTGTAGGCCTGGGAGCACTTACTGTTTATTTATACCACAGCGGTCAACGCATGAAGGCTTGTCCTCAGCTCAGGCTAGCAAAGCTTGAGCTGCGCCCAGCTTTTCCATTGCAGGCCAGGATGTAGTCTAACATCAGTTGCCTGCGTCTCCAGCGCCGAGTCAGACACCCCCTGCAGTTCCATGTTCATAGTCTCCTCTTTACTGCATCAGCAATAAACCTAACAGTGTGTGTCTGTCAAATATTTTTTTAAAAAGCTTTAAAAAGAAATCAGTGGTTCCTCAAACCCAGACTGAGACACAGCTGAATGAGAAATACATTAGTCTACCTCTGCACTCAGACACCGCATCACTGATTAGCAAATGCACCCACACTAAAAACTCATTAACGCTTTTTCGTAGTGCTCTTTGATTTGCTCTGTGTGGGTGTGACAACATTCTCCGAATGCCCCTTGCTCTCCCGTCGCTGCTTGCTCATTGCCACTGGTGCAGCTTATCGCACAAGTGGTGCTGATTTCCACAAGCTGATATAGGTATTTGTGTCACAATTGATGGCGCGGGCTGTCCTGTATGTGCGCTGAGGAAGGATTTGATCGTATCAGTGTCCATCAGTGCTATGGTTTTCTGCTCACTTTTTTAGCTGTGTAAAGGCAGTTATTTGTAATAGTCATAATATTTTTGCACTTCTCTCTGTAACGTCTACTGCCTCCTTGCATAGGGTGTTGAAAAACCCACCTGACTTATTTTACTCCAGCCTTAATTGGTGCCATAATGTACTTTATGTGTGCCTGGCCTGTTATTAGGCATACCAGCTGTAATCCCTTTTACCTCACAGGCCCTGGAGGTGAGAGGGCTTGGATCACACTCTACTATTGTTTTGTGTAATGCAGCTTAGCCAGCAACTATCTGCTCCTAGTGTTTTATGAACTGATGAAGCTGCTGCTGTTACGGCACTAATCTGCTCACCTGACTATTTGGTACCGAAGTGAATTATTTTGCCTTTTCATAAATACAACTTTTCACTTTTCACTTCATATAATTCATTGTATTGATGTTCCATTTTGGAGAATTAGATTTGATTATCATTTCCTAATTACATATTGGTGAGACAGTATTACAAGGCATCTTTTTCCTTTTTAAAGAAGCTTTTTACATTCAACATCTTAACTTCTCACTGTCCAACTGCATCCTTTGACAGTGATGCATTTTGCGGTTTTAAATGTTGCACACTTGACTGTGTTTTGATGAAGCTCTCAGGTCTTAGCTTCGAAAGCACTGACCTTTTGTGGTGACGGTAAAAGGATTGTGTAGGTGGTATGAAGCAGATTACTGAGGGAGGGTGGGTCAAGTGAGGTGCGGGGCTTTCTTCTGGCTGTCTTATGCCTCTCTCGCATGACATTATCATGTAGGTGTATGCGTCCCTCCTCTCGTGCCAATAACTCCGTCTTGGCTCCGTCAATCCAAATGTCACATCTCATGATTACAACTTAAGCAAATGGTGTCTGAGATGCGGAACATTTCTTCTGCTCCAAGATCTTTTCACAGGCCACGTCTTCTTTTACGTTACGGGCATGAAATTGACATAATTTCTTGTACAGAGGCACTTTATCTAATAATCTCTTGATCAGCTTTTCAGTTTGAACAAGCTATTGACAAGTTGAAATCCTCTTTGTCCTAATCAATGATGTTGCATTTCGTCCCTTCGACAGCTGTGCCATACCCTCCACAACACAAGCTGACTGTAAAAGAGCTGTTTGAAGATGGGAAGCCCAACGCTGAGCTGCTCCGCAACCACCTGGTCAAAGAGGGCAGGGTGGAAGAAGACGTGGCTCTGAAGATCATCAATGATGGGGCCAACATCCTCCGCCAAGAGAAGTGCATGCTGGAAGTGGAGGCGCCTATAACAGGTAGGCTGGGTGACGTCCTGAAGGAACCCTGTGATGGTTTCTGTGCACCTCATGTTTTTCAGTTTTGGGGTGCTGCTTTGCAGCTGAGCCTCATCTCATGACTTATAAAGTGTATACATGCCCCCTGTGAGCCCCCCCCCTTACAGGAGACTTCAGTAGATTCCTCCAGTACTCTGCTGTTGAGTAGTTTGGAAGAGTAACTATTGGATGCAGAATACATTCATCACTCCAAGACAGCACAGATAGTGTTGAGAACAAAGAGTAAACACAGCACCAACCTAGGCATTATTCCATTGCAGCACTGCTGCTGTATGCCAGCAGCTGGTGTAAACCCAGCTCCGTGCCAGATCCATGGGCCTCACAGGCTGTCACAGTCAACTCAGTCATCAGTCGCTTCTCAAAAATATCTATTTCCTCTCGACCTTAACGTGGCCTCAGCACAACACTCTCAGATCCAACCTGCTTTAAAAAAATCTGATCTTTTAATGCGAGCTTTTAATTTACCCTACTCAGATCTTCTAGTTTACTGTTCAGATTCCCTCAACACATCACAGTGATTAAGAAAGAGTGATACTAATTTTAAACAAATTGTAAAACACTCCCTGTTTTCTGTAGTTGGAGAAGCTGCTACCATCACCTCTCGCTGCTGTTGATCTGCTTTACTGGAGAGATGGTGGTTGGGTTTTATCAGTTATATCATCGATTACAGCTGACAGTAGCTCATTAGCAGAGAGAATATTGGGATGCTAATTATTTTGAAAAGACTCTCCTAAAACTGAAAAATCTTCTAAGTTCAGTTGTTGTGTAATAATACAATATTTCACACACAATCTTAAATCCCTCTCTTAAATGCTCCCTTCTGACACTGCTGTAAATATCTTCAGTGCTTGTGTTGCTTTGTAATGTCATTGCAAGCAAGGTTTCTCACGCTGTGCCTACTTGACTTTAACGAATCATGTTACGTCACTGAATCAAAGCTGATTATTGATCAGAATCAGATCGGAATCAGTTTGAAAAAGTCAAATTAAATAGCTCTGGGTTCAGTAATAATCAGTATAAAATATTTCCTCTGCCACTATTAAATGAGCTAAAAAGTGGAGCTGTCACTTTTACATCTGCAGCCACTCTGTTACTGTTACACTGTTACTGTCTAATGTCATATATTATCATTTTACACAGCAGTTTGAAAAATGCAGAGGCTCTCTTTGTTAGGTTGGTTTTAGAACAGAGAAAGAAACGTGTTAAATATCTGGACCAAGAAAACTGTTTTTAAAAGCCACCATGCCTTGTTGTTAAATGAGCATTTAATAACAGAGTGTTTGTCTTTTTCGTCTGTCAGTATGTGGTGATGTCCACGGCCAATTCTTTGACCTTATGAAGCTGTTTGAAGTCGGGGGATCACCCAGCAACACACGCTATCTCTTCCTCGGTGACTACGTAGATCGAGGATACTTCAGTATTGAGGTAAGTTGTTGAACCTTCTCAGTGTTTTTTGAAATTCTTTTTCATAGTTAGTTTAGTCACATCACTTATTAAACTGTAAGTTTGTAGCATCTCCTTTACAAGTGTGAGTAAACTTAAACAATGCTCAGTTTCATTCAGATTTCTTGGTGTTGTCTCATGATTTTTGCACATTTCTTTGGAGCAAGAGTTGGTTCCTCAGAGTTTTTTTTACATGTAAATATTTAATATTTCTTAAATTGAATTGATATTTCAGATGAAAAATAAGCATGTCAAAATTCTCAAATGCTCATTTCCACTACAGTGAAACTGTACTGAAATGTGGCACAGTGATAAGATATCATGCAATGCGTTGTGTGTCAGTGTATTCCTGAGCCCTGTGTGATGGGGTAATAAGATGTCTTTATCTTGAGCTCTTTATTTTGACCTTAGCACCAGGTTTGAACTGTACTTCTGTCATAAAGTCGGATCATAATGTAACTTGACCTTTTGGTGTGGATTGGCTTTTGTCCCAGTGTAGTGCATGTGTATTAGTGCAATTCAGATTGAAAGGAGGTGATGAAATAAGATAAAGGACTCAGATCTCAGGATACTGAAGGTGGTGACGTGTGTTGTGCTGCTTTGGAGATATTAGCTCAATTATTTTGAACTGAATGGGTTTCACTATGTAACATTTTATTTCAGTGACAGTTTCCACAGGCACAGTTCATACATGCTTAATAAGACGGGACTGAACCGAGCTGCAGTCTGGCTGAGATGGAGGGTGGTGGCTGCAGCGAGCTTGGATTCATGACACTCACAATGGTGACCTAGTTTCACAGGGAAAAAAACTTCCACCTATATTGATATTCATTATAACTGTTCTTTCACAATGGTTTGTGCATGTGGGGTGGAAACAGAGGTTCCCTGCTAAATATGTGCTGTATTTGTATCTAGTCTATAAATATCTGAATCTGTCTATCTATCTATAGACACACATATATGGATATAAAACCTGGATGAAAAAGATAGAAAGATCAGTATGTTGTTGAACCTGAAAACTATGTCAGGATCGATGCCTGCCAGAAATAGGCCCAAGTGACACGACATCGTCTCAAGATCTAGATTAGTGAAAATGATAGGGTATCTAGTGGGAGCAGTGTCAACTTGAAGATTTATTCTTAATCACAGTGAGATACAGTGTTTGTTAGTTATGACTCAACATCAGTATTCTTCAACTCAAATCAAACTCATATAGTTCCTGTGAGTACTTTCAAGGACTTATCTGATCGAAGCAACCACTGCGGAGCAGGACGCTTTGTGGTGTTCACTAAAGTGCAGAAGAGGATTGGTATTGGGAAACAGACTTTGAGTGTAAAAATCTGTGGAGCACTGCTGTATGTGTGAAAGAAGTTTTACAAAGCTTTTTGTGTCTCCAGAGGAATCTGCATGAAAGACTGACTCAAGTGATGTCACATGAGTCACTGTTCTCATCTCTGTTGGAGGATTGAAGCTACATTAGCCGTTAGTAGTGTAACCTACCCAAAGCTCTGACAAAATGATTGGTGGTCAGGTTACATTGTGGGTAATGTTGGCACCAGATTTGCCGAAAAAGACACTTGTTGTACTGTTGAGTACTTGCTTGTGATATGAGAACAGGAAACATATTATTTGTACTGGTACGAAAGTGAAAAGTGTAGTTGCTAACAATGTGTCCTGATTCATCAGTTGTTGTTGAAATATTTGTTGGTAACATTGTGAAAACATCATGCACCATGCCTACAGGAATACCTGTGAAGGAGGAGCAGAAGTTAAAGGACGTTTCATGAGCATGGTTTAGAGTGGACTGTATGTACAAGGCAGCTATGCTAACTTATCGAGTTCTCTATGGGGGCTTTTTCTGGGCACTGGGGAGCACAGTGAGGTGGGTGAAATGTCACGGATGAAAGGAGCGAACTGAAACAGCATAGGGAATGACAGGCTCGTGTCGATTAAGGCTGTGTGATCCTCTTACGACCTCAAAAGTTTGCACTTATTATGGGATAATTTTCCAGTGTGTTTGTATGGAAAAGTGACACTTTCCACCCTCGTAACCTAAAAGAGGAGGCTGACCTCTTCTCCACTTAAAAAGAGTTCAGCTTGTCTGAGGCGCAGCTCTTATCAGTGTCACTCTGGAGCTCCTCCGCCCACTGCAGCTGAGGCACGGGTGTGATCAGAGAGGGGTGCCTACAGTGTACGTCCTGCTGTCAACGCCGTGTCAGAGCTAACACGGAGCAACTAATTAAAAGTAATGGAGCACATACTGTATGTTTATGTGATATGCAGTCAAGCAGTTATTGTATTATAATTAAAAACAAGGCTTCCTGCAGGGATGAATCATTTAGCGTTTGCAGAGAGAGGTTATTTTTGTAGGAGCGCCTGCCATTGGATGACCTTTTGTCACTTACAAGTTCTACTGTACTCTACTTTATAACAACAAATTAGTGGGATTTATCAGCTAGAATGATTAGCTGATAAATCTGTTAGTTGACTGACAGAAATCTAGCAATTATTTTGACAATTGACCAATCAAGATTTTTTTAAGCAAAAATAACTACTCTTCTCTGGTTCATTCTTTAAAATGTGCTGATTTGCTGCTTTTCTCTGTCTTTTTTTTATATTAAGATGAAGTTCTTTGAGTTTTAACGTGTTAAGCTCTGGTGAAATCTTCTGGGCATTTGTTTTAATTTTACGGACTAAATGATTCATCAGTTATTTCAGAAAATAAGGCAGATTAATCAATGATAAAAGATACTCATTAGTTAGTGCCATAGATTGGTCCAGTAATGATTATAATCAAACATTTACAGGATGGAATAGCCTATATGAAATATCTGTGTAATTTTTTCTGCAGTTTTTCCTGATCTACTGAAGTAAAGTCACCATAAAACAGCAGCAGGTTCTTGCTGTTTGCTCTTCTTAGCAGGACTGGAAATTGTCTGCATTTTCAAGGAAGGCCACCAAGCTCACTTCAGTAGCACATAAGACAGATATAGGAAAATGGATATCAGGATGTGGTTACCTTGGTAACATAAAGAGCCACTGTAGCCTCTTGAAATGGTGTATTACCTTTGCAGACCAGCAATTTGCCAAAGTCTAAATTCAGTGCATGTGAGCAGTCCATTTCATTCCCTAAGCTCTTCTTTACCTACTAAATTCTGTAAATTCTGCACTGTACACACCAGACACAGATCAGAGTGTGTGTGTGTGTGTGTGGGGGGTTTGAGGTGAAGGTAGCCAGTGCTCATGTCTGCCACACAAAGCTTTGTACCATTTCCTTTGTCTGCCTCCCCCACTCCAGACTCGAACACAGAGTGGCTGGCTAAAAGAGAGCAGAGGGCTTTCATTAAGACCCATGTCAGCTTCCAGCCACTCCAAGCCATGTCCCTCTCTCCGCCTCCGTACATGAGGGATCAAATCACGCCGACAGCCCCCTCTGCACATTTACCTACACTTCATGGCTCACTGTTTCTCCCGACAATCGAAGTGATAAGACGAGGAGTCCTGGCTCCCTCACTCCTTTCTTTTAAAAATTGTTGGTTACTTGAATACACACCTGCTGACTCTGGTTACCTTGGCATCTTGTTCAAGCGACTTAATAGCAGGACATGGCTGGTGCATGTTAAAGGAGTGGGCTGAGTGGGCTGTGGCAAGTGGCAGCTTGAGAAAGCAAGTTCATTTGAATTGTAACTGCTGCTATGCTCTCTAATATATAGCCTCTAAAATGGCCAGAAGTAAAGCATGCTTTTCACCTCAGGTTCAGTGGCTCTCCACAGTTAATCATATATAAAACAGACCATATGAGAGGAATTTGTGTGCTTCCACTTTTTTAAAAATCCCCTGTAGGCCGCTGCTGAAACGAGGAGTAACTGCCAGCTTAGCTAACTTGTCTCGATCAAAGTAGCTGTCAGACTGAAACACAGACAAATGAAGCAGAAGGGTGTGGGAGTGTGTCATTTTTTTAAATGTGAAATAGTTCATCTAACTGCAGCAGCCATTTTAAAGCAGTTACTGACAGTGTTCTGCAGTTATGTGAACACACAGCCTTAAAACAGCTTGCATTGTTAGTTAAAGTTTCCTAATGGACCAGTCACAGGAGTAACACTATCAGATCACTGTCATGTTCTCCAGTCGTGCTGCTGCAGGTTCCACTGTCCAGTGTGTTCTTACCTATGACTCATGAGTCATGTGTTGACTTATAAAAGGTGACTAATGGACAGACATGCAAGGTTAGTGTGTGATAGAGCTGAAACAATTAGTTGATCGGTAGATGGGGCTATTGGCAGAAAATTTGATGAAAGTTTTGATGATGAATTATTCAAGACAAGCAAAACCTCCAACATCTCCAGTGTGAGCATTTGCTGCATTTGTTATATCGTTATCGTTAAATGAATATCACTGGGGCTTGGGTCTGTTGGTCGGGCAAATGAAGACATTTAAAGATTGTTGCTGATAGATGTTCTTGTTTTAATCAAGGAAGCAATGGAAACTTGTCTTTTGATGCTGAAAAGGAATCACACAACACTGTAAAGGTCCTGCACAATCACCAGTGTATGTTTTCTACTTTTCCTTCTCCCCTCACCTTACATTTTCTCTCTCTCGCTGTCTCTCCTTCCAGTGTGTTCTCTACCTCTGGTCGCTCAAGATCAACCACCCCAACACACTCTTCCTCCTGCGTGGGAACCACGAGTGCCGACACCTCACAGAGTACTTCACCTTCAAACAAGAATGTAAGTGCAGAGCTTCTCTCGGCCGCATGAAGGCCAGCCTGATGTGCTCCTACGCTGTCTATACCACTTCTGAGTGGCCTGTATCAATCAGGTTTCAGACTTCAGACAAAGCCTGTGTGTAAGAGTAGGGCAGGCTACTCACAGTTGAAACGGAGAGTTTGCTCTTCTTTATTTCCACACTCAATGAGCTGTTGGAGCATGGAGAGCAGCCAGGCATGCTGCTGATGCTTTGCAGACAGTTGCACACACACACAAACAAACACGCACACACACTGATTTCAGTCTGTGACAGTTGATTGTGTGTGTGTGTGCGTGCACATGTGTGTGTGAGAAGCAGGTGTGGAGTCATTAGCATGCAAACCCAGAAACAAAGACACTTTGGCAAAGAGCAAAGACAAGCTTGCCAGCTGCAAACAGATTTCACACACTAGATCTCCCCCCACTTCCACCCACATACCACCTCATCTGCACACACACACACACACACACACACACACACACACACACACACAAACTATGTCATTACACACTCTACCACCTTTCAGAGGTTTAGGTGGTGATGGTTTTACCTGAAATCATTTTTTTTTCATAATGAGAGAGGAGTATTTGAGTAAAGTAAATGAGCAGATAAAGCAGTAGGGGTTGGGAAAAGAATCTATTCTTAGATGCATGGTGATTTTCTCCTGGAAGATTCAGATTTTATGCACCAAACTCCTTATTTTGAGTTGATAGGGCCTCCCCATCTGTGGCTGCGAGCTAAATTGCCTCTGCCTGGGGCCTGTAGCAGAATCACATGTAGTGGGAGGAGAGAGAATGTGCTGTGCTTATAGACTGAATGTGATGAACCTTAATCAACCAGAGTCATTCAGCTCCATGGTGTAATTCAGTTTAAACACCGTTAATCTGAATCATTTCAGCACTTTGGTGTCATACAGACACCGGGTGTTGTGGCTGACTATGCATGTAGGACGACAGCGAAGCCATTCTGTTGTTCATTGTTGGTTAAAGCCATCAAGATGCTCAGAGTGAAGGTGCCTTGTGAGTCTGGATTATCCATCACTATGATTCATACACAATAAAACGGAGGTTTAATGTTAAATATGCAGGTTTTGAAAAGTCTTTAAAAACACTGAATTCACCCCCCCCAAAAAAAATCTTTTTATTTGATCTATTTTATTAACAAAAAGTTGTAAATATTTTCTCTTACCTGCTGTGTGTACCAATAAAGTGGGAATGTTGTGACAGTGAGTTTCATTCAGCACATCAAACCTGCAACAATCGATCACTACAGGTTTGTGATTAGGGTCAGGGTAAATTAATTTGAAGATGAATCGTTGGATGCATGATAATGTTTGTTTGAAATATCTACCCACACAGATAAAGGCGGGATGTCTGAACTCAAACTCACCACAGAATGAATGACAAATCAGGGCTCATTTAAAGTTCGAAGTTTGAATCTACAGACGTTTGTGTTTGACCTCAGAGCACCTCTGGCTTGGTACTCGACTTGTTCAGGCTTTACCACCCCCATTGTACCGTCCTGCCTGTGTTCTGGCTGCTCCTGCCCTATAAGGACTCAACTTCCTCCTGCCCTAATCTGACCCACAGTGTTGTGCAAGTGACATTGCAGAAACTGCCTGGAAATGATCATCAGCGCTACTGTTGGCAGAGGAGCTGTGCTACTTCTCTGCAGCACCTCTAACAAACCTTCATATCACCCAAATAAGCACATGCAACTGAATTTCTTTGTCATTTGTGGCTCTGTTTTGTAAAACCATATCCTTATAATTTTGTTTTGTGGTCATGTGTTAAATGCAGGTAAAATTAAATACTCTGAACGGGTGTATGACGCCTGCATGGAGGCCTTTGACTGCCTGCCGCTGGCTGCCCTGCTCAACCAGCAGTTCCTGTGTGTACATGGCGGACTCTCGCCAGAAATCAACTGCCTAGATGACATAAGGAAAGTAAGTAATGAACTAACTGAGGATCTGTAAAATTTGCCAGTGCTTGATTTCATTTACTTTGAGAGAGTTCTGTGTAGAAATTGAATGAATTATGAATAATGTTTGTTTGAAATGTCTGTTTCAGTCCCTGTATGTTATACCACAGAGGTTTCCACAGTGGTTACAGCATCTCTCCTCTGTGTGTGTCTGCGTCTGTTTTGTGCTCAACAGTTAGACAGGTTTAAAGAGCCTCCAGCATTTGGGCCAATGTGTGACCTGATTTGGGCCGACCCTGGAGAGGACTATGGCAGTGAAAAGTCAACTGAACACTTCAACCATAACTCCGTCAGAGGCTGCTCTTACTTTTTCAGGTATTACATAAAATATCTCCCATCATCACTCCTGCTGCAGAGGCACTCTACATGTGCACGTATACCAAAATCTCACCTCTTTTAAACAGTTTATTATAAACAGTTGATTTAAGAGCATTTAACTGAAATGGGCTGCTATTTTGTAGACCAGTCTCAAACAAATAGAAATGATAAATGCTAATATATGCTAATAGAAAATAGGCTGCATCACACAGGTCAGAGGATGTAGCTTCATTTTTTTGTGGGTCAAACATCTTATTGACGCAAAAATGGCCCTCTCAAAACCAGTTAGCAGATAACCTATTTTAACGGCCTGTTTTTAACACAGTAACTGTGACTTTTAAAAATCAGGTTAACAGATGCAGCTTGTTATGTTTAATGAAAATAGGTTCAGAAATGGACAAGAGGCACACAAATATGGACAGCACTTATTTTCAGTTTTTTTGTAGGTCGACAGATACAAACAGCTCATTCAGAATACACCTGCACGGGCAAATCTTTTTGTATTGAAAGGTATTTTGTTAAATGGTAAATGGTGACAAAGTAGCATAGGAGGTAAAAGAAGGAGAGGCAGTAAAAACCCTCCTGCGCCCTCATCCCGCTGAGCTCGCCTGATCTCTTGCTGTCTCCCGTCTGCTCTGGCTGGAGTCCCCAGCTTCTGGAGAGGCCAGCAGAACCCATAAATACTCAGCATCTTTAAACTCCTAGCTCAACAAGCCAGAGGACATGGCATCCTGAAAATGAATTTGAAAGTATTTCCATAGACAAACAGTGACCAGTGAAGTCACAAGTGGCCTCTTGTTGCTCCTTTAATGGTTTAAGTTGTAATGAGGTTTGGCCTCCACTCACATCTCTCTTTGCTTTTCTTTCTCTTTGCAGTTACTCAGCCGTCTGTGATTTTTTGGTAAATAATAACTTGCTGTCGGTAATAAGAGCCCATGAAGCACAGGATGCAGGGTAAGTCTGTCAACATTGCTTTTATGCATTTCCAGCACGATATAGATATGATATAGAATAAGTTTGAGACTTTTTCTTTGCTGCCTAACAGGTATCGGATGTACAGGAAAAGCCAGACCACAGGCTTCCCTTCGTTAATCACAATCTTTTCAGCTCCAAATTACCTAGACGTCTACAACAACAAAGGTTTCTGCCCTTTTTTTTCTCACTCTCATTATGTTTTTATTTCTTTTTTCAGTCCTTGAATCTCTCCTCCCATGTCTTTCCCTCTGTCATTCCTAGCTGCTGTATTAAAATACGAGAACAACGTGATGAACATCCGGCAGTTCAACTGCTCCCCTCACCCTTACTGGTTGCCCAACTTTATGGACGTCTTCACATGGTCTTTGCCTTTTGTTGGAGAGAAAGGTTGGTTCGGTGTTTGATTGGAACAATGTGCATGGGAGCAAAAAATAAACCCTTTTTATTGAGCTGAATATGGTTCACGGACTTTGTGGAATATACTAACCTGGACTGATTTTTATCTATTTAAAATGGCCAGTTTACATGTTATGCTCACCATAAAGGCTTTTTCTATCTGTAGAAACTCTTTCAGAATACAGATAAGCTGAACAAAGTCTGAGACAAATTAAAGCATTTTTTTAAATCCTTTTATTCAGAAATCACTTATAGATTGTTTCTGCATGTGTACCAGTGTGTTTTACAGAAATGTCCACCTCTGAAACTGAAATTAAACCAGACAGGGGCTGTTAAAACCACAAACTTTCCAGGGACTTTCCAGATAAAAGCTCTATACTGTGTGAGGGCCTTTGGCTCTAGAGCTGCCTGTTAAACTTCAGCAACAAGTTAAAACATTTTTTTTAAGTTTTTATTCAGGAAGGACATCCAGACTGATCCAGATAAACAATTCATAGTGAAGTCAGACTGTGTCACACAAGCCCTGCCTTCATCTTGGGTTTGGTACCAGTTTCAGGTTTTGATGTGGCTTCTCTCCTCCCCCCCAACAGTGACGGAGATGCTGGTGAATGTACTGAACATTTGCTCTGACGATGAGCTAATGTCGGAGGGAGATGACCTGTATGAAGGTAAGACTGAGAAAATAAAGCAGTTTGATGCTGAATGTGATGCTGCAGCCTGCTTAATATGTACAGCATTGTTCTTTTATTTAGGTTAATTCGAGTTTTTGTGATATGCGCCCATAAAAGTTTGCATGAAAACTTTTGTGCCCAGGTTTTAGTTGAATGGTTTTGGTGTGCCGTGATAGTAAGAATACTGCATCTTTCACATTAACTAATAAACCTGGGGAGAAGCAGGAATATTTCACTCTTTATTTATTTCACGTTTGTGTGGTTATTTTGAAATGTAATGATCAATATCAGCGCTGAATATCAGTTACAACACACAGATCATAGTTTTTCTCCCCAATTCTCTCTGGGTCTGGTCTCTTATTCTGTGAGTCACATTTTCAGTTTAGTTTTTAATTTGGATGAATTGAAAACGAGTCCTGGCGCACACTTAATTGATATAGAATGCTTGGAGCTGTGCGTTTCATGTGAGGTGATTTATAAGCAGCGCCTCATCATAATTCAGCCTCTGTCCCACATGTCTGATGTTGATGAGGGAGTTCTGCTCCCCGGAGTACAGCCGCTGTGCTTTGAAACACACCATTAAACCCTCAGTTCATCTCTCAAATGTCTCATCTGTTCATCCTTTGTTCTCTTCCCACAAGGTTTTTATACAGTTTATTGTTCATTTTACTTGTGTTAAGAGAATCAGTAGTAAAGGTTGTAAACAGCGCATTGAATACTCATGGTGGCATACTGTGTCTGAACTTTACCTTCTGGACTTGTTCCAGGTGGAACCTCAGCGATGCGTAAGGAGGTCATCCGGAACAAGATTCGCGCTGTGGGGAAAATGGCCCGAGTCTTCTCAGTCCTCAGGTCTGACCCTGTCATTAACACTCTCCCTTTGATGTAGCTCTTCCTTTCTCATGATAACACTCGAACTGGGAAGGGTTGTCAGTATATGCACGCACGGCTCACAATGAGCTCGGGTTCGTGGCAGGGGTGAGATTTACCAAATTGAATTGTGGGTCAGTGTGAGGCCAGGAAGACGCGGGAGTGTCGGTGAAATGAATGATTGAGTCAGTTGAGTGCACAATGAAGTTGTGTTTGAAAACACAATGTTGCCCTGCTAGGATTAATGAGCTGGCACGAGATGAGTCACGATGCACGTAGACTGTATAATGACATTAGACATTATTCCAGATTAATGCCGCTGCCTCTTCCTCGTCACACGGCTGCAAATGGACAAGATGCAGAGCAGACTGTCGTTCAGGCCAGTCCATGTGGGTCAGTGGTTCCACGTTTCTCTTGGCCAGTGTGATTTCATAAATTCTTCACACATTTTACTTCACAACAGTCTGTTTTCAGTGATTAGCCTCAGTTTCTTCCATCGCAGGAGAAAAAGATGCATCAGAACAAATCTTAAGCTATCCTTAGAAATATTGCTTTAGCTGCTAAGATGGACACAAGTTGTCACTGACCCACTTACAGAACCAGGACACATGTTAGCGGTTTGGCTGGAGGCATTTAGAGCTGACAGGCCATCGCTCAATCAAGATAGCGAGTGGGCGCTGGTTAAGTACCTGGTGATGATCGAACCCGTGACCTCTTGGTTACAGAACAGCCTCGTAACCACCAGGTGTTTGTGCCCCGCTTACTGAAATGTAATCTGTACCCTGTGTGCCTGTGTTTTCTTTGTGGACCAGGGAGGAGAGCGAGAACGTGTTAACACTCAAAGGCCTGACCCCAACTGGAACTCTTCCTCTGGGAGTGTTGTCAGGGGGAAAGCAGACCTTACAGACTGGTAAGTGTGTTTTATACTCAGTAACCCTGTTTTTTTTGTTCCTCCGTGCTCGCTGTCATTTAGCACGACCTACACCCCCAGGGAAATTTCCTCACCCCAATCACCAAACTCATTTGCTATTTTTTCTTTATCGCAAGACGTGGTGTTACGTGATCTGTTGCTTCTCTAGCACATCAACGCAGAAAAACACAGAAGATCTGATGTAATTGCAAAACAGTAAGACGTTTTATTAAACCTTTTCCTGCATTGGCCACATAATGAACAAGTGTGAGTTAAAAGGTCAGAAAGCTGTTTCCTGCAGTCACGGTCTGATTTGCTGAGTTCAGGAGCCACAGTGGATTTTGTTGACTTTGGTCAGGGCCTCACTTGCTTTTCAACCTGGTTTTAGGATTTATGCTAACAGAAGCTAACTTGCCCCTAGCTCAGGCTCATATTGACGATACCTGTTGGATGGTGAATGGTATCAATTTTCTCTTCTAATTCTCCGTAATAAAGCAAATAAGTATAAATCATATGAAGTAGAAATCCATGCAAAGAACTCGCTGACAGTAGAAAAAAAGGTTCTTTCCAGGACAGCTTCAGTGGCAGTTTGATCACAGAAAACTTTCATATCTTCAGTATCAAAGTGTCATGAAATTCTTCATTCTTCTCAGAACATGCCTGATTTAATGACTCAAAACTCTTCACAGTCTTCAGAAGTAGTAGAGGGACAGATCCAATCCCAGAAGAGGCAGAGATTACAGTCCTGACATGATTCTAAAAGTTCCTGATACGTACCTGGTGTTGTGTAAAATTCAATCACCTGTTGAACACTTTGGTGTACTGGAACATAGATACACCTACAAAAATGCTAAAAGGCATTCTGGGAAGTGTGAGTAATATGTGACTGAGGTTGATGAGGCAGTGGGTGCACCATAAAAGTCATTTTAAGAATACACATACAACAAAATACTCTCTTACTCACTTTATTGTTCCTTCATTGTTCATGCTGCTGTGGTTAATATAATTGTTTATTATGCATGTCTTTCTATGCTTTTTCTATTTTACACTGTTGAGGAGATAATAGTCGCATGTTTCTCCTCAATTATACCCTGCATGATCATATGTGAAAAGTAAATCCTAAAACAGAACGCAGCTCAATCCCATGATGCCTGTTGGTGTCACTTTTACCTTTAATGCTCACTGGCTGTTATATCCACTGGTCAGACTGGGAGATGAGCATTACTCTGCTGACAGTTCCTTTGAAGGGGCTGACATCAATGACAGCACGCCCGCCACAGGAAGCCCCGGCTAGACTTTGACTGGAGCCCCCCCTCTATGTAGCAGAAAGTTTTGGGGCCGAGCTGAGGGCTGGTTGTCTCGGGGAGGTCAGCCTGTCACCTGAAAGTGGCTGCTGACCCTCTGATCTAAAGGTCGGCGCAGGGCCTCGCCCGCCAGAGGACATGCTGGGAGTCGCGCTCCACCACGCTGGAGCCTCACAGAAGTTGTGGAGCAATCGAAGGAGAAACCACATGTTGGTGACCTTTTGGAGAATGTCATTGTCTGTGTCCGCTCCCCGAGCCGCAGCTCTCAGATGAGCGAGGCCGGTGTGAACAAAAGGAGGGCAAGCGATTGTGTATTTTCATCCATCCCTCCTGATTCTTCACTTTGTTTTTCCCAGCCCCTGCCTGTAGTGTTTTGAAGCTACTGTACCACTGCTGACATTTCGTTGAGGTGGGGGTGTGCTGATCACTGATTTTTGAGTGCTGGTACCATGTGAGGGTGTGCAATACTTCGCCAAAGTGAGAAGTTTCTGAGAAGAATGAAGGTTCGGTGCAGGCGCGTCGACCACCAGAAGTGTTTTCAGTGTCACCATCAACAAAGCTCTCCATAACGCGCTGCTGAAGGGGAAAATGGATGTTTCAATTCAGTTCCAATTCAGCATGTGCAGGCTGCTACCTGAACACGGCAGGTATTCATCTTGAATGCATAACCAATTATCTGAGCAACAACATTTCACATGCTCAGTTGATTGTCCTCATTTAATTTGTATTGGATCATTTAAATATTCTATACACCTGCACATCCACAGAGGAGTTGGTTGTTTGTGTAATCAAATATGAGGACTTTAAAATGACATTCATTTTGAAGCAGAAAAGAAAAGTTAATCACTGAGTAGTTGTAAATTGTACTTAATTATAAATACATCTTGTATGCTGTTGGATTGAAGCTGTCTGTGACTGAATGAGGGCATGTTTGCCTCCGTGTGAGGATGCACTGCACCAACGCGTTGTCCTGCCTGCTCATTATTGTGCATCTCGCCCCGGCTCAACCAAATCCCCCCGCAGCTCTCCACACCTAAGTCCTCATGACCCTTTAACACCAACACCATCTTAAATCTCCAACAGTCTCCTTCTCTCCACCACCACAGAGTAATGTGTTTTCATGACGTTTTATTTTTACAGCTGCTGTGAAGTTTGCATCCGTAATGACTGTGCCATGGGTGTTGGCCCACATTCTGCCATCTGTCTCCCCTGTTTATCACAGCAGAGTTTACAGTTTGATATTACTGTTGTATTTGCTGTCTCTGGCTGCCTTTGACGACTGCTTTTCTCCCCCCTCCCCCCCCCCTTTCCTAAACTCCCATTTAACATAGCTACGGTTGAGGCAGCTAAAGCAAAAGGTACGCATGACTGTGAGGCTCAGATCTCATGTGTTTGTTTTGTGTGTGTTGTTCACCCTTTAAACACGGCCCACCCCTCAGAATTTGTTCTCTTTTTATCATTCATTTTCCCCACTGTTTTTATATATCACTGATGATTGCATTCCTGTGTATTACTTTATTGTGGGTTGCTCTTGCATTATCAGGATCTGTAGTATCAATCCAGTTCCATCAGTGTAAAAGTAGTTTATGTAGCACTTTTCATTTACAGGGTGGCAGTCAAGCAATAAAAGAATCATTGATAAGATATGGGAAAACAAACATGGCATGAATTGAAAAGAAATTGCACAAAAGTAAAACTAGTCCAACACATAATGTTTTGGTTTTTTTTCAGTGGCACAATGACATGATATATAAGCTTATCTTCTCCGGCTTGAGTTGAATCAGACTTGTCAGTGCACATCAGAAGAGTTAAGCTCATGCTACAAAAGAGCTGGTTATGTGTACCAGGTTTTAGGAGCCCGTTTGTCCCTTGTTGACGAGACTTTCCCAGTCATCGTCACATTGGCTTTTCTTGCCAAGTGTGGCTCCCCTCACAGAGAAAAGCCTGCTAAGACCCGGCTAAGATAAGACCGGTGACATCCCTGCCTGGGATATTTTCAGAAGCTAATCCTGTTACACCATTTGGCTGTTGCTACACTGTCTGCGCCTTCTGGTTGTTAGCGGCAGTTAGTGGTTCGACAGGCCTCCCCCGTTAGAATCGCTCCTTTTTATCAAAACACATAAAATGTAAAAGACGCAGTGGTGGTGGCTCTTGTGAGAACATGATGCACCCCCACATAACTCTCAGTTAGAGCTCAAACAGCAATTCAGAGACCCCACAGTTATATATATATATGCAACTGTGGGGTCTGTGTTTTTTTTATTTATATATATATACACACACACATATGTATATACACATATGTATGTATATATAAAAGATTAAATTCATATATAAACTTTATTTTGACCATATTTGTGTCTCGCTTTCAAATCCTCAGTGATCAGGTTGGTTTGTATTCATCATTAGAAGCTAGATCGGTAAACCACTGACCTTTTTACTTTCATCTCTCTATCTCTGATGTTAAAATCTGGTTATTTCAAAAGAGCACAAACGTGTCATTGTCACAGATATCTGGTTGTGCAAGAGCACCCTTGAGGACCTAGTTTCTATGGCTTGTAAATGCACCTATAAAACCTTCACCTCGAGTGTTCATTTTCTGTTTAACTTGATAAGTCAAAATGACTCGAGTATGTCTGAACAGTCCCTTACAAGTTTGCTTTTCGTTTGCACACGTCCTCTGTCTGGTTTCCTTGGCTGTTTCGGGACGTTACCGTAAGTGTACAAAGTGTGAGGTGTTGTATTGTTGTAGCTCGTCCCACTGGTGTTTGAACAGTAGGAGTCATTGTTCTCCCCGTGCATGTGTTGTATTCACTGATCATCCGTAGGCTCATACTGTGTTTTGTGCTTATCACATGAAATTCCACAAGGAATCCACTTTGATTGTGGCTGATGAAAAAAGCACACTGTTTACAGCAAATATTTGTAGCGGCAGGATGAGTGAAATGACCCTCCAGGTTCTAAACATTTTCTCTTGGTGTTTCTTGTGCCCTTCAGCCATTCAAGGCTTCTCTCCCACAAGGAAGATTCGCAACTTTGAGGAGGCGCGTGGCCTGGACAGGATAAACGAGAGGATGCCACCCCGCAAAGATGGCCAGCAGCCAGACGGCACCACGATCAACACCAACACCCCCAACAAGAACGGCACTGATGGATAGGCAACAGAAACACCACCCTCCCGTCTTCACACAACCCACATCCCCTGACTCATAGCCCCCAGCCCCTCTCTCTCTCTCTCTCTCTCTCTCTCTCTCTCTCTCCCCCTCCCCATCCCTTCATCTGTCTCCTCTACTGAGACTGCCTGTCCATCTCCTGCTCGCCCACAGTCAGCAGGGGCACAGAATCGGACACATCGGTAGATAAAAACAAAACAAGGCCGCAGGGCTGGGAAAACACTTCCAGCTGCTGAGAAAAAAAAGACAAATATACGATTATGTGGGGAAAAAGTCTAACCTTATTTATTAAAGATGAAATATATTAGATATATTATGTAATAGCAACAAATCATCGAACGAAGACATTTTGCAATTGTTCAAATGTATCCTGTACACTGAAGTCCTAACTTAAACATTTTTTAAATTTGAGTTGAGACAGATAGATTAAGCCCTCGTTATCCAGGAGTTTTAGTCACTTTAAGTTCTTTTTTATTGTTGTTCTCCATGTGTTTGGTAAGGGAACATTTGAAGTACACAAACCGTAGCCTCAGCAGCCTCATTTGGATCTTGCGAGGTTCATTTTAGACACTTGAGGTTCTACATACAGTGCAGTGTTTGCTTGTGTGTCATTTGAAAGAGAAATTATGTCTATATTGGAAGATGATAAAAGAATAAGGGAAGTCAGTTATATCAGAACAATTATTATTAATGACTATTTTATACTTACAGCAGAAATTTAATGAAAACGTATACTCTTATTTATAAAGTTTGCAGAAGAACTTGAAGAATCCCCAAAGAAGCTGAATGGATTTTTGTTCAGTATTTTCTGCACTTCCAGAGTAACTCTTTCTCCCTGTATTATTATTTGTTAATGAAACCGTTAAAGTGAAGGATTAATGCTTTGTGTGCAATGATAGTTGCTGTTGCTGGCTGTTCTGTGCTGGTTATAACTTGTGCATGATGGCAACTAGGATGTTCTCGCTCCGCTAAACCAAAAAAAAAAAAAAAAAAAAAAAAAGATATATAGTGTGGCATGTCTTACTCTGTTGCCACAGCCGGACCTGTCAGTATTCACACACGCCGGTTGGAAGCACTTCTTCTTCTTTTTCTTCTTCTTCTTCTCGAGCACCGCCATTAAGCCCACCTCTCTGGGGCTGCGTGAAGATTATGGCACGAGACGCCACCTGGCACAAAGAGACACCATTTTCTCTCCTCAATTATCATATCGGACACAAATGAGGACACGTTTGCTCAGAAAGCAGAGGAACTGCTGGCCACGCATCCTCAGAACAGACTGATGTTCATTCTCGCTTAGGAAATTTCAGTGTATTTAACAGAATTCTGGCAGTTTGATTTGATGTTTTATTGTCAAACACTAAAAAAAAAAAAAAAAAATTGGGTTGTCGCTTTTGGGGGCTTTCCTTTGTTTCTAAAGCTGTATTAGTGTCTCCATCTACTGTTGATTATACAGAATGCAGATGTTTTTTTTTTAATTGTTATAACCGTGCGTATCAAAAAAGGGAAACATCTGACATTCAGCAAAATGACAGCACTTTGACGAAGCTGTACCCAGACACAATGGACTGAGTCATTCCCCTCGGCAGGGATGATACTATAAAAGGTACCGTCACCACGCTAACTGTCTATCAAGGCCTAACAGTACTGTAATCATCTCAACCATGGCTGACTCATACGTTGTATTATTTTTACAACTCGTGCTCATACCAAGATGGAGACCATTAACACTTGCTGAGATTGTCTGTGTGCGTGTGTGTGTGTGTGTGTGTGTTTCTGCTCTGAAGTGTTCATCCACTCAGCTCTCCTCTGGCCTCAACACTTCACTTCACTCCTCCTTCACAGGCGCTCCCGACCCTTTAACCGCTTTTACCAGGACATACGACCAACTCAACTGGTGCTTCGACACACCTGACTGTAATTATTTTGTCTTTTTGTCACTCAAGTAAGGAGGGAGAAATAAGCTTTAAGATTTGCTATTCTCGTGTGAATTTACCCATTAAAAAAAAAAAGAAAAAAAAAATCAAGAAATGCGCGCTCATGTGCCATGCCACCTTGGCCACACGTTGAGATCTCTGTGTGTGTGTGTGTGTGTGTGTGTGTGTGTGTGTGTGTGTGTGTGTGTGTGTGTGTGTGTGTGTGTGTGTGT
>JBAJHX010000076.1:3071977-3099221 GCA_037176925.1 Amniataba percoides | reverse complement strand
GTGTGTGTGTGTGTGTGTGTGTGTGTGTGTGTGTGTGTGTGTGTGTGTGTGTGTGTGTGTGTGTGTGTGTGTATGGTGAACAGAGTCAAAGCCAGGAGACTTTCATTCACGCACGATTAACGATTCAATGTCAGTAATATTAATCTTGATTAATCCTGATCTTAAAATTTCCAAAATCTGGTTGTTTGCCGTTCTGTTTCAGTAGACTTCTGGGAAAGCTTCCTAACGATTAAGTATTTTGGTTTACATTCATGACTGTGATGTTGAAAATTTGTTTTAAAGGAAAGGCTTTATTGGGTGAGCCATACAGTATACTGACCTCCTGTTAGGTCCTACACATATCTCGCAGAATGTAAAAAAATATTGTTCATCAAGAATCTTATAATAGCTGTAAAAAGGGGGTTGAAGAAAAAAAAAACGTACCGTACTTGTCATGCGAGGCCATGAAATCTTTTATGTAGATGTATCACTTGAAAAAAAAAAGAATAAAATTCAAATACAGTGTTTTATTTGACCTGTTTTGGATGTTTTTTTTTATTTCTCTTCAAGCTGCAGCAGGTCATTCTGAAATCCAGCACCTCCAAATAAAGGCCTCTTTATGTGTACAGTTCCTTTCTAAGTTGGTGAGACTGTTTCGGTGTTCTGCTGCCCCCAAGAGGACAAAACATAAACACACTGACAACTTGATGCAGCTTTAAGATCAAATAAATGTGTTTGTTCCCCAAATGTTTCCAATATCAGATGTAATATTTATTCATTTACAATAAGCATCTCTGTTTCAAAACTTTCTGTCAATAATACGTCATAGACATTCTTACTTGGAGCTGCCTTACCCGTCACCGGGGGAGTCTGGATAGAACAATATTCAGTCAAAGGCTAACATCAAGATTTTTACCTTTATTACCTCAGTTAAGTCAGTTAAGCTCAGGACAGGAGCTTTGTGCTGTTTTTTTTTTCCAGATATTGTCTGACTTACTTGTACACAGTAATCATTATGGCTGACTAATCACAAGGGTTCTTTTGTGCACTGAATTCAACTCCTCAGTATTAAGCTCTCAGCATGTTTTATTCAGTATGTACACGTTCACGTAGTGAGCAATATAACAAGCATGCACTGCAAAAAAATATATTAACATTATGTAAATTAGAACATAAAAGTGATGAAGGCATTTCATTTAATCAGAAACATTAGTTTTGAGCCTGCAGCAGACAACATGCTGTATGTTTGTCTACACGTGTTCAACATATAGAAATGTCACTGACTGGCCTTTTTGGTTTACTTGCTTTTAATAAAGCATTAATTAGGAGGCCTGATTAGGATCTGATGACACTCAGCAGTGTGCCACTAATGCGAAAAAGAAAATGAAAAGGACTGATTTTGTAAACAAACTACAGTATCTGCTACAGGTGTTGCTTTAGGTTGAACTAAAATGCTGACAATCTGGGACATTTGAGTTAATATCTCCATCACATTACCCACGCTGCACCACTGGCTGAAATTTTAGACCATCCTATCACAGTTAATCAAAGCCATTCAACATCAAATATAAACAGTATTGTTACTGACACTTAAAATGCAGTTTTGTGCAATATTCTGTAGCAGTATCGTGATAAAATTGCATGTACAAAAGGATATGGCTCACTTCAGCTGTTTGAAGTTACACTAACCATAACTATAGAATAAAAAGTGCTTTAAAAAACAATAAGTTCGTCCCTTTTGTAACAGGTCCTCAGTGCATGCCATGCAAGTTACAGTTCAAAGTCCATTTAGCTCCCCTGCACTCTGCACATCATGGTACAAAGACTCCATCCTGCTTCAGTCACAACTGCAGTAACTAGTGTACAAGACACTCGTCATGAAACCTCCTCAGCAGCCTCTCGTCAGGGACAGCAGACGCAGGTGAGTCCCCCCACGTTCACTCACAGATGGCATGATGTGAGACGTCAGACCTTTGGTGGAGGAACGGGCCTCAGAGCCTAGAGGACAAACGATAGTCATACATCGACTTAGTTTGAAGAGAAAGTTTGTCATTTTGTGCTCTCTTGCTGAGACTCAGATAAGAAAACCGATACCACTGTTATGTGTGTGTGTGTGCTGAATAAAGCTGCAAACCAAGTGAAAGTAAAGTGGAAACTGGAAGCACAGGAAAAACAGCTGACCAGCCTTTGTCTGAGTGGAACTAAAAATGCCGACCAGCAACTCTAATTAACATGTTTCATCATGTCCTTTAGTTTGCACTGTGTAAAAACATCGAGGTGTGGGTTTTGTGGGGGTTATTTCCTGGAGTATTTTGGCCCTTTTCCACTACGACCTAGTTTCGGTCGTTTTCCATTACAATACAGTCCCACCTCAGCGTGGGTGGAGTCGTTATAGCGAGGCGGGTCTGAAACTCCAGCGACGTCTTTTGTTGTGCAAGACAAACACGAAACAACTACGGAGGCCACCAGACAAAGAAATGTTTGCATCTCGTCGTTGCTCCACAGGCTTGTTTTCTGTGCTGCCATCTCTGATCGTGTTTGTTGTTGTTCTTGGGTTTTAAAAATGCCGCGGTTGTATGAATGAGTCGCTCTCCTGACTCATCCAGTGATGTCACACTCTGGCCAATCAGCGGCGTCAATCATAATGACGTCATGCCATGACATTTTTGGCTCGATTCAGCTCACTTAGAACCTCGACCTGGTACCAGGTACTAACGTAATGGAAATAAGAATAAAAAAGCGAGTCGAGGTACTGGTGGAAAAGGGCCATTTGTTTGCTGGTATGTTCTCACACCTATCAGAAAAAATAAGAGCAGACTGAAAAATACCCTTTTAGGCATCCCAGCTGTTACTGTTGAACATTATTGTTGTTCTAAACCTTTTCCACTGAAGTGTTGCTGTTGCTGTGAGCAGTGTGGCAGGTTACCTGACGTGCAGCTATGTAGTTCTGACTTGGGGGTTTCGGTCTGTTCCCTGCTGGAGGTGGTGGAGGTGGAGCTCCTTTTGGCTTTGGCATCACAAACTAAAATTTCAGGTATTGTTAGAAAATGCATTGAATAGTTCTGAGTTAATTCAACAACTGTAATACTGCGTATTCCAGCACGTTACCTGTGGAACTGGCATGGGTGCACTGGGAGTTGTATGGTTGTTGGGGTAGGGGGCGGACCTGACCACAGCTGGCCTCTTCCCTTGGGTGTGAGCGCTGTTATCGAAAGACAGGTTTAACGTGCTGGCTCTCGATGCTTGGAAAGGTGAGTTTACATTAACAAGCGGATGTCGATTACTCACACTGGCAACGTGGGACTTCGTCGGTTTTTGAAGATGAAGCCCACCACACCGGCTATGATGCCTAAAACCACCAGTATGACGGTCACTGCGATGCCAACAGATACTTCTGCAGAGTCGGGACAGAAATCAGTTTGTTTTCAGCACAGCAGTGAAACATCAGTGATTCAAATTCAACTGCAGCTGTTCAGAACATGCTCTTCTTTTTTACTTTATAATGAACAACTGTGGGCAGGTCTTACTAGTGGAAAGTTTGTTGAAGCTTCCGTCCCTTGAATCGCAGTTCGGAGGCATCCAGCCCGGCTCACACTGACACTCACTCCTGTGATTGCAAACCTGAAGAACACAGAGGAAGTCCTGTGGTTATCAGACAGCTCTTGTTCTTTCTATATGCACCAGAAATAGCAGTTAACACATGATCTGTTCATTATTCTTCTATTGGCAGCTCATATAATGATGTTGTTTGGATTCAATGAAGATTTCTAGCTTTGAGCCCTTTAATATTCCTCTAATATTGTTACCAGAATAACAAAACAATATCCAAACTAAGCTAAATTAAAGTGAGCAGTGTTCATGTACTTACAGCATGGCCTGGACACTTGGCTGAACAGTTTGTGTTTCTGTAAGCTACCTCAAGGTCCACACACTGATTCTGGCTGCACACCTTAAAAACAAGTTAGACACAAACACTTATTTTGATGAACTTTGTAGATTTAAAGGTGCAACATTAGGTGGGTGTGATTTCCTGGTTGATTGAGATGCAGTCATGGCACAAAACACATTCACAGAATGATTTAAACAAGCAGCTGATTACCTTCCCATCCCCACATTTAGTCCCCATGTCCACTTGGCCGTAGTCTTTGGTGTAGTCGTCAAAGAAAGCTGCCTTGCAGTCACCCACTCTGACCATGCGGCCATAGTTTGGGTTATCGTTACCGTTGTGGCAGAAGAGCTTCCCACAAAATATGTCCCTGCAAAGGAAAAGAAACTTATTGTAATTCACTCCAGTAAACACTCCAAGTAAACGTTTATTTATTTAACATGTCTGCATATGAATGTGCAAAGAAAGCTAATAAAGGTTCACATCCTGCTGTATGTGTTACTCAGACTCACGGTCGCTGGCAGGCGATGTAGCTGTCCTGTGCAGGACGTCTGCAGAAGGCGAAGTAGGTTCCTCTGGTGTTCTGGTCATAGCAGGATGCGCGGGCCTCTATAGCACCTGATGACAGGAGAGCATTACATGTGCATACAGACTACAGACTGCTTCAGGTCATTTTAGACTGCACAATAGTGTTCCTATTTGAATATTATAATAAAGCAGTGCAATAAAACACACACACAAAACAAAAATACAAAGCAAAGACACTCACTTGATCCATACATCTTGACACACTGGTCTGGCCTTTGTGGACACTGGCCGTTGTAGCAGTATCCCAGGCCTCCATCACATGGGAGGCCATTGACAGCAAAGACATCCTCAGGACAGGTGGACCTCCGTCCGTCACAGTACTCCGCTATATCGCACTCATCCTGCTTCCTGCGGCACTCCGTGGTCCGAGGTGAGATCTGTGTGTACATCACACACAACATGTTTGCAATGCATCTACAGTGTGTAGTGCTACAGTATAACACTGCCTCAGTGTATGGACCGTGCCATATAAATAACCACACTTTGCCTTCATGCTTTTCCTCTTTTTTTCCCATTTATCTGAGATTTTGAGTCCAATATATGTCATATATCATATTAAATAGTATGATATGGTTTTTGAGAAATCTTATTATATTATGAGTGACTTTCACTCAGCATTGTGAAACTTTCTCAGCACACCACTTAAAATGAGTTGGAAAGATTTGTAATACCACAAATGCCCACTAGAGGGCTGCAGCACATCAAACTACTGGATTATATGAGCGGAAAAGATTTATGGAAGGTAATCAACATTTGCTCAGAGCTAAGAAGAAAATTGCAGCACATGTAACAGCACTTATGAATTCATATTGGCTCACCTTACAGTCGTCGCAGCACTCGCCTTCAGCACACTGTGAGCCCTCCGTCAGGGTGCAGGTGGTGGCATTGCAGCATTTGTTGGTGCACTCCTATGAGGACAACAAAGAGCCCATTAGGCTGTTACTAATCCCTCTGTTTAATGTGCTGTCTTAAACTTCTATTTATTGTGTTGCCACACGAATGTTTGGCATGTATTTTTACATTTACTTCCATTTGTGTGTGTGTTTTCTGTTCATTTCTAATGTAATTCTTAGACTTTATGGCACTTCCATAATAACAGTAACACGTTGACAAATGTTCCCGTGGTATTTCTAAATGACTTTATGCACCATATCTGTCTTCTGCAGCGAGGCACTCCTGCATGTCAGAACAAACCTAAAATATTTTTGGAGCGGGGGTGTGGAGGTGTGTGGGTAAGTGTAAGCACATCCGGAGGTTGTGGTCTGTGGTCTAAGTGATCTGTTGATTAGCTGGAGAGGTATTAACAGGTCTAAACATATTCACACGTCTGCACAATTGTGATAAAATATCTCAGAGTGAATTTATGCAAGCTGTTTAACTGTTACCTTACAACTGATTTAAAAGTAAAATGTACCAAAGACACCAGGGAGCTAAGAAGTCTTCACAAGAATCATTTTGATGGCAGACATGAAGCTTTACAAACTGTGGATGTCACCTGCAAATATTTAATTCAACTTTACTGTCATTATCCTATAGTGTACGGTGAAGCAAGGTCTCAACATTTAAAGATACACTAACTCACTAAAACCTTAAATCATTATTTGAATCATTATAAAAATATAATTCAAATGATTACACAATTACATAACATCACACATTTAAGGGTAAAACAATGTGCTCAGTGAAATCTAGCTCATCTAAAACAGTTTCCAGATGTCATATTAGTTCACTGAGTTGCTTTCATTCACTTTTCAGTCTCCTACAAACACATCTGTCCGTGCATGTCGAACAGTCGCATTCTCATAATACCTCTGGGCCAAAAAGCAAAGTCAAGATCAGACAGAGGAGAACATGTTGTTGAGTCTTATCCTCAGAAATCAATAGCCTGGAGGCAAATACACTGATGTGAGCACACACACACACATTTTATAATTGGGAAGGGGAACATTTTACCCAAAGCTACAACGTTACAACCTTCCTACAACCTTCCAATGTTTGGTATGATGAGTATGTCCTTGTATGCTAGATCAAAATGATACTGAGAAATGAGAGAGTGAAACGCTGTCAAACAGTGCTGAGCCTGTTACTTTCTACCACAAGTAAAAAAAAAGAAAAGAGGCTAAACATACACTCCTAAAGTCTATATACTCCTTATTCATTATGACCTTTGACTATATTTGGTTGTGAATGTGGGCCCCGAGCTACTCCTCTGCACAGTTTTGGGGAATATTTCTCCACAGGGGTCGATGTGAATCCTCAAACATATCAAACCAGTCTTGTCTGGCTCACTTACCTGCACACTGCCACAGTCACACTGCTCTCCTGCCTCCACAAAACCGTTCCCGCAGATGGAGGGGGTCTCCAAAGTCCTGTAGTCTGGTTTGTCCAGCAGGCAGCTGGGCATTCGGCCTGTCAGGTATTGCTCGTAATTGTTGCTGCTGCAGCTGCTGAACGTGCGAGGAACATTCCAGCTGAGGAAAAAAAAAAAAACACATTTTCCCTGTTACCCACATAATGCATTTCCAAAGGAGGAGAATCACATTGATAACATTATTGATTATGCTATCAGAGTTAACTAAACCCACAGTGTGACAGTGAACCACAACACAGAGTACAAAGACCAAAGCAGCTTTTATGGTTTCATTATTTTACCACCACAGTTAGCATAGCAGAAATCACAGTGGACATTTTGAAGAGGATTTAAGTCGCTGTAGCAGAACCACAGATATTCTTTAATCAACACACCTTTATATTGTGTGTGTGTGTGTGTGTGCGGCATGGACAGCTCACACGACATCCCTGTGCTGTACAGCGCTAAACAAATGAAGCCTTTTGACTGAGTTTTTTTTTCAGCTTGACTCACCTGAGTGCTGCAGCCATGATGCAGCTGTCCGCAGAACAAATACAGCGGCTCGAGTCGTCGTGGTCCATGCCCAGATTATGGCCCATCTCGTGAGCCAGCGTCGCTCCCACTGCGATGGCCCGGTCATTGTGATCCTGAGAGGTGATAAAACATCAGTTTTATGAGTAGAACTCTTAAAATGTTGTTGCACCAAGTTTTACGGATTACTGGTGATTAAAAACACTGTTTCCTCAGTCGACTACATTTTTGACTGCTGCCATGTTTATGAGCTTTAGCCATGCAAAGAAAGTTCCTCTATTCCCATGGCAGAGTCTAGACGTGTGCAGAGGGAAGAAAGAATTTCAAAATCACCTTGGGAAAAAAAGTCACACTTCCTCTTCGAAATAGCACATAAAAACAGGTTTCATTTCTTAGTGATAGTCAGGGAACTTGCTTTGACAAATAATGACACTTAAAGAGTGGATGAACATTTACAGTCAGCTAAGAGCAGGCAATGCACGACTTTACAGACAAACAACAGATGGAGCAAGTCTTGTGGGAACGCCTCACCTGTACCACTCCAACAGAGTGGCCTGAGCAAAGAGTCCCGATGAAAGCCAGTCCCACAGTTGCTCCTTCAAAGTCAATGCCACTGAAAGATGAGGAATGATAATATGAGAGGCATAAAGAGAAGAGAGCAAATAAACTGTGACAGAATCTTATCTCTGCCGTTCATCAGTTTATCCACACAGATCTCTATTTAGACGATATAGATATCCATGATTTGAATATTTCCTATTCACAGCAAACACAGCTGGGTGTCTGCTATCAGCAGTTCATTTGCTTTCAACTGATCACTGAGTTTGTTGGTTTTATCTTTGATCTATGTAAAGTAACCACATTTACCAGTCAGGCAGAGCACTGTTGGGTTACCATATGATGGGCCGAGTCAACACCCACTAAACTGCCACTACAGAGTTTATTCAATGTGACAAGTTAACCAAGTATGCAAATGTTCAAGTTTCTGTGCCAGTTTTTTTTTTTTATTGGCTCTTTTTGTTAGTGGGTCGAAGAACTTCCTGAAGAACTTCCTGTTCGTGCCACAGTTTTGGTTGGCAGCGCTGGTGGGTCAAAGGTAACCTTCAGCTGAGGTATTGCTCACACACATCTTTGTCCTGATCATCTTTTGAGTGACACAGGCCAGAGCACGACTGTCGCAAGCCTTCTATGCACCTCCCGTGCTTTATTGTGACATCAGATCGAGTGTTGCAGCCAATCGTGGTCAAATGAATCAATGGATAAGTTACATTAGCATGATGTGGTAACCCTCAGTTCATGTAGAGTACATCAAGATCCAAAGTAGTTAAAGTTGCACAACAAGTGCAGCTAACTGTGGGAAAACTTACTTCAGTAAAGGGGGCTGGATTTTATTGTCTTGTTGACAGCTCATCCTGACCCCGTGACAACAATGACTGTACATCATCTGAGACTACGTGCTTCTACTTATACACACTGACCTGATGAGATGCGCATTGTCATGCTTTTTCCTGTTCACCAGCTCAGTGTTTCTCCACTTCATGAAAGCGTCCAGGTTAGCCCCGGCCGGGGGGGTCACAGTGATCTTGTCACCGTTGGACCAGATCTCAAAACCCACCAGAGCAATGAAGGTCCTCAGAGGCTTGTACGCCTGCGAGCAGAACCAGCAGGAGATGATCAGAAACAAAGCATGAGACAGGTTCACCGAAACCGCTCAGTCTGCATAGACAAGAGGAGCAAGTGATCTGGAAATGTTTGGGACTACTGCTGCAAATACGCACATTACAAGAGAAGGAACTATTCTGCTGAAATGTAATAACATTAATATAAACTTTAATCACTGACCAGCTGACAGATTTGGGTGTTATGTGTGTTTTGGACTCACCATGTTGACAAAGTTGACTATTTCAAACACCCTCTTTCTCAGCTGTGTCTGATCTTGCTTCATCTTATTGTACTGAAACAGAAAGTCGTCACATAAAGTCACATCCTATTTTTTCAGACGGCAGCAGATTTTATTAAAAGCAACACATATGATTCATGGTGATGCATTCACTTTGATTAAAGTTACAGGAAATGATCAAATCCGGGTCAAACTGGCCATTTTTTCGCAGGAAAACAATTTTCTGCTTTATTTCAGATTTTCACAGGAAACTGTCATGTGTCTATCTTACCGCACGGTTATCAGCAACAAGGTAGAGCTCAATGTACTTCTGTTGCTGGACGATCGATGGAACCTGGAAGACAAAATGTTTGTCTTTATTAGACTAAATCATGTGTTTGCATTAGTTTCTATGACTGATAGTTCATTTGACCTCAGATGGCCTGATAGACTGAAAGGTTCAGGGCTGTGTGGCAGCAGTGGTTTTACCCCTGATCTGGAGCGGCTGCGGCTTGTCGGGGGTTCGAAGTCTGTGTTCCAGCTGGTGTTGGTGACGCCGCACACTGCAGGTGAGGGGTTGCTTTCATTAAAAGTCATCACCGCGTGATCCCCCTCATCGCCACCGGACAGGGGCTCAATCAGGTACCTCTGGGCCGCCGTTCTGAAGTATCCCCTGAACAAAGATCACGCCTGTTAGTCAGTTCAACACATGTTGCTGTGAGGCAGGAAGAAATACAGCAACTGAGTCACACCTCAGTGAATGAAGCCAAAAGATAAACCCTTTTACTATTTCTTTTGAAAGCAGATAAGCTTCCCCACAAATGTACAAAATAAACATTTGTACATAATTGCCTCTTTGTCTTCTGTGGTAGCCAAAAGCTTCGTTAGCTAGAGAAGACCGCGTAAAAGCACTTCATCTGATATATAAACTAGGCTAACTCGCGAACCATAGATAGCTCAGTATAATTTTGTAGCGGTTTAAAGTGGCCATGATTAAAATTTACTAAAACAACGGATTATAAGACTGCAGATGAAGAGCTCTGTCGCAGTGACAAGCCTACAGAGAGCTGGCACTGGAACTTGAAGCTCTGTAGAGCGTTTTAGCCTCTTTCACTTCCATGTTTTGGTTCTTACATGAAGTGACCTCTCCACAGTTCATTCCCGCACACAGCGGCCCACTGTTTCCAGGTAAGAAGCTCTGATAAGACATTTTGCCACCTGCCCAGCAAGTAGCAAACCAAGTTAGCTAGCTGGTGACGACAGACTAGCATTAAGCGGCTAACGAGACAGGTTTTTCTCTGAGGAGATGGTGGAGAGCAAAATGGGGCAGAAAGAAAGGGAATGGGTGAATTTACAAGTTATGGACAGAGAAACATGAATCTAGATGCTGCTCAATGTGTGAATATGCTCCTGTTTGCTAGCATCTTCACAAAACCAACGAAAAAATGGGAAAATAATGCTTCGACACTCACATTCATATCAAGAATTTAACTTAGCAACCTAGCTTACATTGCATTAGCTTAACGTTACCCCCCCTTATTTTTTATTCTTTAATGTAAATAGGATTTATGAAGAGAAATCATGCAGGGGCTGTGTGTTTTTGTATAATTAAGGACTGTATGATGAAGAGAGGCTGACCTGAGTCCATCACAGGTGCTGATGCTGACAGACGACTCGCTGTCGTTCACGATCCTCCCTTGGTAGTAGCAGTGATCCTGACACAGAGACGAAGATGATGACCAGGTTATCAAACGAGAGAGTCTAAACCTTCCTTTGTCTAGCACTTACTCCCTCATCACTGTCCAACAGTCAAAGCAATGTTTGTGGAATCTCATACTTAAAACCGCAGGAAAAAATTCCCTGTGGTTTTGGAAAAACACTTTTCTATCGTTTCAGTCTAAATGGGGAAGTGAAAGTCGCCTACGGATGCGAACACTTACTATGTCATTTGGCGTTGTGGTCACTTGAGTCCCGTCTTCTTGGTAGTAAGTCTCAGTGTAGTCTTTGGTGAGTAATTCACTGATGATAAAAAGGTATAAAAATAAATGATTGTGGTTTGCTCTTTTGAAAAGTAGCTACATCAACATTTATTTGCGCGTTGTGCATAGGCCTGATATAGGAAACCACTGTCTGAGGACGTAAGACGGTTGTGTCAACCAAACAACGTAGCTTTCAGTAAAACTAGATCATACCACCATCAGGCCTTTGCCTTTTTGTTCCTAATATCTCCCTCGTCTTGAGGTAAGCAAGGACTTACTTATTTTTTTCAAGGTGCATTTCAATGTCTCTTCCTCCCACTGTCATCGCATATTTAATGGTCTCTGGCCTGTGATGCTGTAGAAAAGAAGGTGAAATTATGCTTTCAGGAAATCATTTTTAATTTAATGTGTATGACAGCAACACAAACACACATACTAAAATGAGAAAAAAAGAAAAATGTACCTCTGTGTGTCTTTTTCTAACTGAGTGGAGTCTGATGGGCCGAACCACCTCATAGTCCTTCACCTCGTCAAAGTCGTGACCGTGGCTTTCTGCGGAGATACAACACTCACCAGGTCACTTTGTGATAAGAAAATGTGCTCATTTGATTGATTCAACACTACCAACTACAACAAATAAGCAGAATCGTTTCTGATTTTCTTATATCCAAGCACTGTATACACCCCAAGTGTGAAAGAAACACAAACATGAACGTGTGTGAACAACAGCAGTCTGCTCAGAGTCCCTGATTTAGATGAGATTGACACCTCTCCTGTGCCTGCTGGTAAGATCAGCACAAAGAGCGAAAACAGCCAGCCGGTTTTATCTTGTTTGATTCATTTGCACAGAGAACACTGGAAAGATGACAATGTTCAGGCATGAGATTTATAATGATCTTGTCATCTAATGGCAGGAACCCAAAAAGTGCATATACAAATCTCAAACTGAACCTTCAAATTAGAGAAAATATAACAAAGCAAAACAAGCTGTGGGTAACGTGTGAAGTCTATGCATGTATGCATGTCTACTTTCAGTCTTACACACCTCTTGTGACCCTGAGGTTAAGAAACTGTGCTGGCACCTGACTAGTGCAGAAAAGACTGAAAAATAAATATGTGTGGTTGTAAATTAGCTGTAGCATATCTGGCAGATTAGAGATCAGATCAGATTAGTGCAAACTTGTTGCTGAACTGTCTGCGTGCCTTCTGGCATTTGTGGCAGCAGCTCAAGCAGTTGGGCAACTAACCTGTACAGTAATTATGGGATTTTCAGCTGTTTCTTTAATCTGTGACACATTAATATGAAACAGACAGAGTATCAACACAGTACCCGAAGTTATGAAAACTAGTGATCAGTCATCCATTAGACAATACTTTAATAACGTTATCAGCAGACACACAGAAGGGTTTGTGAGCAGAAAAGTCTTTTATCTGACAAGTCAAGTTAGACACGGTTAAGTGGTTACATGATCCCCCACTTTGAGTACATAAAATATAATCCTTTTCTTCTCTTCACTTCTGAAACCAAAGCCACACTCCTGTGATCTGGCTGAGTGTTTTCCACTGTAATTGTCGTATAAAACCAGTGACTGACATCTCTTGTAACTTTGTTTGTCATATTTGGGTCAAACCGTCCCTTACTTGCCTCATTAATATGACCACAGTGACAGAAAACATGAGTTTATGTCACTTTGTTTCTGCTGATTTCACCAGTTCCTGATTCTGAAATTGGGAAATGTTACTTCCGAAATTGTTTTTTGGATATCCTCCCTCATCTTCACCACATGTGCAGTCACCTGCGTAAAGGAACTTCTTAACCAAGGTCGGTACTTCCCAGTCAGCGAAAACTGCTGAAGAGGAAATGACTAAGTCACTGTGAGTCATGGTCACCTGTCGGACAGGTACGCAGTGGCACCGTAGAGGGTGGTGGCTATGTTGTGATCCACAGTCAAGCTCCGACAGTGTGTCACAAAATCAGCAGTGTGTTTAAAGTCGTTCCAAGTCATTTAGCTTAGCTTTTTGGGTGTTATTAGACCTAACATAAATGCTTACAATGACAGCAATTAGGTGTAATTGCTTAGCAAGATGTCAGGCAGGATGAAGACACACAGTCTTTTCCTTTCTAATCATATCTTGTACAAGCAAAGGCATTAGGTGTAGTGCACATATTGCCCCTGAAGTTCAGTTATTACTAATGTAGAACATGTCAACTCAGCTAAAAGTAGATCAACCCAGATGTCCTTCATCATCCTGAAAACTAATGGAAGTTAGTGCCTTTAAGTTTTAAAGAACATCAACATCAAATTTATTTTCCTTAAAATACTGTACACCGTATTGTATCTGATCCAGTGTTTTAGAGCACTTTTTACTTCATGCTCAGGAGCAGAAACTCTCCAGTTAAAGTGCTTGTAATAAATAGGCTCGGACAAACCGAGGTTTTAGTTATTAATTAGCCACTGTGCTGAGTGGAGGTAACAGTATCCAGCGACTTACCTGAGGGCTTGAGCGAGGCATTTAGGATGAGGACCCACAATAGGAGTGTTGGCGTCATTGTCCAAGTGCAGACAGTCACTGTAACAGAGCAGATCGGAGCTCTGATCAGCCTTTATGCTGGCTACCTGCATGCTGCTGTTGCCGTTCCTTCAAGGCCACTCCTTCACAGGCCCTCCTGGACCTGTCACAGCTACTTCCTCATTGACAGCGAATTTAGAGCACACTAACAACCGGCCTGAACACGCCCCTGCCTCTCTCAAGGAATGCAGGAAGAATATGTAGTCAACTTAACTTGTAATCACCCACATTAACACATATGTTTTGACACATACCTGTGTCTTACAATCCCCAGGTTGCATTAGCAGTCATTTAGTTATAACGTATATACATTTAATGTCAGTAAATTTCCTACCTTTTTTTGCTGGAAATTTTAGCCTTTTTTTTTGCATAAAAGCCAATAATCAGCAGTTTGACTCATCCTGTGTTGTGGCTGACAAACTGACTCACACCTCTTAAGCCATGTGGTCATTTCCCCATTCGTCACTTGTCATGCTGCCGTCAACACGTCATAAAATTTCACACCTTACTTTGCAAAGTAAAGACACAAAAATGGATGCCCATTTACAGCTGTTTGGATGCTTCCTCTCTGTCCCTCACTCACCCACTGAACACATGCTTGGAGTCACAACAGAGACAAAGCGCTACAAGACAATAAGGCCAATGTGCATGCTCCCTCAACAGTTGACTGGGACATTTCAGGACACAGACCAGTGTGTGGCTCAGTAGGTGGGGCATAGTGGAATTAAAGAAACACTGTGTGACAGTTTTATATAAATAAAGAGGTTTGTTCCTTTGGTTAAACACAATAGTGATTCAGCAGTAAGGTCCCACAGCTTTCTTTGCACACTCAGCGTCTTGCTGCACAAAAGGAAGAGGCACACAGGAAGGACAAATGATATGTTTTTGATGGGTGTGATTGGAATGATATTTCCCCTACTCACGCTCTCATGGGTTGATAGAGGAAGACCAAGAGCGACACGCAGAATTTCAGCAGAAATTCGCATGATAAAGAAAAAAATCACTGAAGACTCATGATATCTACTAAAACCTGCTTCTCCTTCTGGTGACAGTCTTTTGTATCATACATGAAGAAAACAGGAGGGCTGGTATTGGCAGTCATGTCAGACTGAACCCTGTGTCATTCATGCAAATCTCAACTTTTGTTTATGCAGTTTTAGGATGCTCATTCATTTCATGCTGCTCCATTCATGGAGGACATGACCTAAGTGAACAATTGCCTCTCTGTGAGAGCGGTGACCACACTGTGCTCTCAGGCAGAATCTCTGAATTTCTGGCTTTGCACTCTTGGTCAAAACAACACACATCTCTAAAAAGAATTCAGAGTGTATGAAACCCAATCGTGATGCTGGTTGTTAAAGGACAGACCAGTGCTACAAATGCACAGATGTAAACGGAAGTTGAACTGGCCGCTGACAGAGAGAGTCCCTCCTGCTGTCATTCCTTTGTAGTTCAGTTCAGAGTTCAGTTCAGTGCGTATCTGCCTAAGTGAGGCATTTTGATATAAAATTCTCCCCTTCTTTTTTCAGTATCATGTGAAAGAAGATAGAAGAGGAAATGTTGTAATAACACAGTTGTGTTAGAGTGCTAACATCAGACACTGGTAACAGTGACATGTTGACATCCTGATGTTCATCATTTGTAATGTTTATCAGCATCACCATCTTTATTTAGTCATCACAATCCATCCGGGAGTTGTAGAGGGACTTCATTCAAAACTACAAAGGTCAGCTCTGTTACGGTGCTCCAGCCAGAGGATCACTAGAGTCATCTCAGTGCATTGTCAGGGGAATTCATGTCTGTACCAAAATTCATGTCAGTCATCCAGTAGTTGTTCTGATATACCAGTCTAGCCCAAAAGGGAGGACTGAGCTCTTTGCCATTTTCTCAAACATATAAACTTTGTCTCCCCTCTCTCAGATTGGAGATATGTCATGGCTGTGCACAATGTGAATAGACATCCACACTTTGAACAAAGGTTATTCACATTTTATACCCTGTAGCAGAGCAGCCTGGAGTACTGAATCAGTAGCGATGTGATGTGCTGCTGATCTGCTGAACTCTGTTTGGGCGTGCCATGATTCAAGAACCATTCAGGCATCAACAGCTGATGCTAGATGGGGTTAGTTTCTGATATGTGTGATGTTTTACAGTATGTGACACACACTACAGATAATGTTTCTCCTGAATGAGTATCTTTCCCCTCTTACTTGGCATGTGTTTTAACAGATTCGCTTGGAACATCATTTCCTCATCATGACAACATAACACATACATAGTGGTGAAATACTGTAGATTGATGTAGAAACTGCAGTGCTAACATTGACTCAGACGTCTTTATTTGGAAATGTCTTTGTGCCAAATGAGAGACATACTCTGCCCCTTCATTTGGTGTTGACCTATCATATCTGACTATTCATGCTGAGTCTAATGTGATTGTGTATGTCTCAGAACATCTGTGAACATCTGGCAGCTCCAGTTGTACCTTGTATATAAAGTGCCTTACATCTTGCCGCAAATGTGACGTTTGTGCCACCTGCAGGCACTGAGGGTGTACTGTTGCCCCTTTTATATTTCTCCTGTGAGTATGTTTATTTTACAGTATATTGCATTACCTACAAAAGGTTTGGTGTTTTAGATCAATCTTTAACCTCATCATAATTCTGGGTGTAACAAATCAAAGAGGAATGCCAGGTTGTGACTCAGCGCTACTGAAAAAGGAGTCACCAGCAGCTCTCATGTTCATAAGGTAGGCCTGTCTTTACAAAGTGAGTAAGTCAAGCATCGTCGTACAGTAAACCACATGATTACATACAGTGTCTGGGTGTGCTTTACAGATTTACTGCAGCAGAGGTGCCCGAACAAGCCCAAGCTCAATCAACAATAATCTCACTCAAAAACTGATGATTCTAGATTCCATTAAAAATTCATTTCTGAAAAATTCACTGTAGTGTATCTAACATTTGGCGAGACAGGAAATAATGTGCATACAGTCGTAATTACAGCAAAATCATTTTTTGACTTAGTTTCTAAAGAATGTTTGTGTTAATTCTGGTGGCATCTGAATGAAGACTTGCAGAGACACAGATGTTAATTGATTTAGTCTATTTAGAAACATACACTGGCAGACTTCTGAATTGACCATAGGTTGCAGTGAGGCAAACGACTGACTGTACAGTGTACTGCTGCAATGCACACATTTACACATTTTAATGATCATTTTTATGGGTAAAAAACCTGTAAAGTGAAATTTAAGCACACCACCCTGCTGATTATATAAACGGACACACAAACCCTTAGATGAATTCATTTGTCTTTTCATCACATCATTTATCTCCCCGGAGCCCACCATGATGCGCTGCTGAATACCTTTGTAAGTGATTTCCCAGAGAACATCTTATGTAAATTGGCAAAAATATGGCAAAAATCAAAGGAGAAAGGTGATGAGAAGAGCAGTGCGTTCTGATAGCTTCAAATATAGACCACAAAGGAAATGTTAAACAATATGAACAAAACAATGAATTTGGACAAAGGCAGAAGAAACACATCAGCACACGTCATTCAGTCGGCTCTCATTTTAGAGTAATGTACTCTCCTGGTACAGAGTTTTGTTACTCTCTGAGAGCCTCCGGAGTTTCTCCTTTCTCACTGACAAAACGTAGCGGCTTCACACCAAAGTTGCCTTTTCTGATTCTAGGAATAACTCATGAACTAGACTGGGTTCTGATACTTATCCCACTTATTATATACCCTTATTCATTTATTCCACACCAATACTATCACACAGTCTGTCAAACTTCTATATTTCTATCATTAGTAACAGCAAAATAATTGTGGCAGGTTTAACATCTGAGGCAGCTGATCGCTGCCAAGAGACTCTATCTGTCTTTGTTCTTTATTAGTGCAGGCTGAGAATGAGGTAATGAATTGATCAAATAAGTTTGACTTACTGTAGGTAAACACAAATTTGAGAAGTGACTTTTATCAACAGTTGCCTATTCTCCTGTGATATCTTGTTAAAAGAAAACAGAGGTCCTCATTTTGGTTTATCTCCCCAATGATGGAGATGATGATGCTATGATGGTGTGTGATTATCTAACTTTATTTACCTCCAATGTGGTACAAACCTGGTATAACAAGCCACAATCAATCGGAAACTGTAAATATAACAGCTGCTAGCAGTTACTATTGCTACTGCAAGGGGGTAGACATCAGGTTATGCATTATTGTTCAGCAGCTTCTTTGGGAGGTTGTGCTCATCAATTTATTCTTTATCAAGATCAAGAAATAAGACACAGAACTTCAATTTCAGGTGGGTTTTTATTTACCCCAAAAGTGAAAAAGAATAAGGCAGAAGCGATAATTAACAATGAGCTGGGACATAAAAAAGATAAAAAAAACAGAAGTTAACTCAAAATCAAATACAGAAAGCAGAACTGGCCTTCTAAAGGAGCCACATGATAAGGGATCATAATGTATATACTGGATGACCAAACCTTTTGGCACTATTGGACAAAACAAAATAACTACTACTACTATTAGTTTGCATTTTGACATGATAATGAAATGCATTGCCCTGTAAATGAATGTGATACTTAGCTAATGTTTGTTATTACATGATTTTCCATCCACTTCTCATTTCAGAGGCTGATTAGAATAATGGAAAACTTTCTCATATGGTTGAAGTCAAACTGATGTAAAGTATCAGTACTAATGCTGGTGACCAGTGATGACCTAGTGCCTGACTCAGAGTCAGCGTCCACAGATGAATCATCACTCCGGTCATCACAGTTGGTTTGCACTTTACGGTATTACCAGCAGAGAGCAGCCTCTTCATATATGACCACCAAGCTGCAGGTAACCTGAGCTACCTGTAGAGGGCTCTCACATAACATCAGGCTTACTACAATGAATCATCTGGCCTCACAGAGTCTTAAAATTTGTGTTAAAAATTATTTTAAACTGGATAAAAATTGTTTTTTGTCAATTTTCCTAAAACAGTGTTAAGTTATTGACATAGATTAACTGACCTCACTCCAGTCAGTATGTCTGTGATTAGAGAAGACTTATTTGTTCTCTGTTGAGGTCAAAGTTTTGTACATGACCACTGGAGATGGATTTTGTGTGCAGTATCTGCCTGGCTGCCAGCTGCCCACCCTCAGGGCTGTCGGCTGACGGTGCTGCTGGACGGCCGAACTGGGGGAGGACAGCTGGCTTGCGTGACCGGGACTCTGTGGAAAAATGTGACTGTATTGACTGCGTACACAGAAAACACACCAACATAAATTATGATGCGTACGGAGTCAGGGACATGGCAGCCTGTTTCACTCTGTCTGACCTTGATGATCAGAGATGAATCAGGCTGCAGCATTTTCCAATTTCCCTGCAGGCCAAGATCCATAACACCACTGTGCAACAGGTTCAACTGTTTTTCAGATCGTACACCACAGGAATCCAGAGTGAATGTGAAACTTTTCTTTTTAAAAGAGCAAAAAGCCATTGCTGTCTCTTAACATGTACTCAGTTTATATCTTAGTCTCATGAGATTTTGGCATTTGATCTGTAAAGATGAGTTGGCATCAACACAAGGCATACACATGACAAACCTGGAGAGGGGGAAAAAGAGACACAAATTGTTCTTAATGATCCCACTCCTGAGGCCTTACAGGAGCCACAAATGATCTAGAGATGCCTCCATGTCCTGTCCAAGAAAACATACAATGTACATCTGTTATTCCTTCAGACTTATTGGAGTCCATATGTGTTTCTCTATGTACTTTTGTCTACATGTGATTGATAAAAAAGTTGCATTTTTCTGGTTCTCTAACTCTTTTTTAAGTGAAGATGTCAAAATCACAATGTGTGTAGATTTGAAATAATCACAGCTAAGCAAGATATATAGTTAAATAATAAAGCTATTGGGAGTAAAATGACAAATTGTGTGAATTATATAGATTATATATTGAAGAGCTTTGTTTGTGGGGTTTTTCATTACTGATGTGTTTACACAACAGTATTTTAATGTAGCTCGCTGAGGTTAAGCTCATTTGAACTATTTAATATCTTTTTATTCTAATTAATACATGGATTCCTGATGACACAACACAGCAATACACTGCAACTCTAACCTGAGCAGATGTAACCACTTAGAGTAACCTCTAAAAGCAAAAACCTGTGTGGCTCTGCAGGACCTTTAGTTTGTAATAATGTATCATAGTTTAAATTGTATTTTTAAACTGATCATATGTTTTGTATGAAACGTCATATAAACTAGTATAGTAGTATTATTAGTACAGTACAATAAATACTGCGTATAACATATTGTACAATATTAACACATTATTTACATAAGAAAAGAAGCATAAATTAAAAATATCTAGAAATTGCACCTATGTGCAGAACAATTAAGTGCATTTAGTTAAATAAGTACATTTACTCAGGTAAAGTTGCTTTCCTCTACTTCAAGTGGACTATTTAATGTAGAACGTGTATAATTATGAAGATGAGTGGATAATAGTGGATAATAAATAGTTGTTCCAAATGTAATGTCATCAGTCTTTGCTCCACTGATGAAAGCTGCTCTGAGCAGTTAAAACAGGGACTTTGTCTTACAGGTGGGGCTTTGGGGAAGAAATGCTCTGAGTACTTGTCATCTAGCATCCACTTTGCACTGTATAACAGAGCTGCCAAAATAAAATGAAAAAACACAAACAAAAAGAAAATAAATGGAAGCTGAATTGTAAAAGCTATTTTGCTATTTTTTTGTCAAAACACACTCCTCATGATGATCTAGTGCAGAATTTTACAAATGAAACTCTGCATTCATGTGTTGCTTGGGGACACTGTAATCACGCTGTAAATATGTAACACCACACATGCTGCATGCAGATAGATCCATCTTTTTTGTTTTTCTTTTTCTGTCATGTTCGCATAGAAACTATTCCATCTCTGCAACAAATGTTTGAAAGTCTGTGTATTTATGACATGTCCTTGAGCTGTTCTGGGGTTGTTTTGTATCCATCCCTTTGTGTAAAAGCTATACAACAGCAGAAAAGCCATGTTTTTCTTGTGTTTATAACTACCACAGCATATCTCAGCTGCAGAGATGTTGATGACAGCTTGAAGATGATGGCCCAAGCTGCATTAGCGTCCACACATGTCTGTTATTTATTTACGCCACGTGCCGCCGCCCAAACTAGAGCACGGGGGATGAAGCCTGCCCTGCTGTCCTTTCTACTGCAAAACATGGACTTACAATCCACCGTCCTTTAGTTTAATGCTTAAATTCTGAACCTTTTGACTCCATTAGTCTTGCGGTGTGCACGCTGGCTCCCTTAATGCTGCAGAAATGGAGTGACTGTTGACCTAATTTCTGAGTTTCCCTCTTTATCTCTCACCCACACTCCAACTCTACTCCTCTCCTTTTCGCTGTTGTTGTCATATATTTTATGATGCACCTCACAGGAGGTCATGAGGCCCAAGCAGGGTTGAGCTATTGGCTTTCTGTTTCACCTCCACACTGAACCAGCTTTCTCTATTATCTTCATTGGATATTAATACACAAGGCCCTAGTGGTGAGTTAGCTCATCCACGCTGGTTCTCTTGCCGACAGACCGGTTTGAACCAGCCTGAAGCTGAAACCAGCCGAGCTCTCAGTTCCACATCCAAGCCTTGCAGTAAGCACTATTAAACCTCCCTGAGCTCACAGAATTTCCCCAAAGACCAGCTGATAGACTTCCTTGTAATCTGTCTGCTTTACGAGCACTATTCAGTGCTGATGCACATCGCATAGAGTTCTTTGTATTGCCTCATTTCCCCTCTCAGACACATCTTATTAAAATGATACACATCATTCAACTCTTCCTCTTGAGCTGTTGGAAAGTGGGACTGCCAGGCAGGAAGGAATCTCTTAAAGCTACTCCCAGCCTCTCAGTCAGTGTCACTGGATAAATAAATGTCTAAAGACGGTAAATGAGAGGGGAATTATTTTTTACAAGTGATGTTTTCCTCTCTGTCTCGGCAGCCGTCTGATTGTGTGAATGAAAGTGTCTCAGGCTGTCCATCACGCCTCTTAAAAAGGCATGAGTCATTTCCACGGTTCTCTTTTGTCTGGTTTGGGTTCAGAGATGTGGTGGCAATTGTTTTCTTAACGTAAGTTTTTACACCTGAAAAAAAAAAACATTTTTTATGCTTTTTAATTGAACATTTCACCATTTTGGAAAATCCACTCATCTACTCTTTTGGCCAGAATCGGATGACACCACTGTTGCATGTTGTGTTTATTCAATATGAGCCAGCAGCTGATTACCTCAGCTTACAAACAGTAAAGGGAGGGAAACAGCCAGCTCGGCTCTGTCTAAAGGCAGCAAAAGCCACCGACCAGCAACTCTGAAGCTCAATTAAGATTTTTTATCTGGTTTGTTTAATCTGTTCTGAAACTTCTGGACTGAAGCAGGCCAGCAGTCCCCATTTAAATCTTCTTATCCAACCCTTGGCAGGAAAAGGAATAAGTGTATTTACCAAAATGTCACACTGTTTTTCTAAGTTTATTTTGACACTTACGTGCGTAAAATGTAGCCTATGACCATAAGAACTGGATATTTTGTGAGCTTCCATCCTCTGAATTTCTCCCTCATGCTAAAAGGCGACACAGACCGCAGACTTGACACGCGAGTACACTCAGCGGGTCGCTTCCTATCAAAGGGTCTGTTCTCTGAGCTTTATCGAGACTCCTGCCGCAGACGACTTGTTCATCACTTCAGACTTGCGTGTTCCTCCCTCCGGTCTCTCCCATATGACCTTGCACTCCCGCCACGATGAACAATGGGCCTGCTGTCGGACGGCTCCAGCACTTTCCTTTACCTGGCGCTGGACCAAACCCCATCAATTCATATGGTCCTCTGTTGTACCGTTAACTTAATGTGGGGTCAGCACTTTTGACCATCTCACATCCGTCCATTTATGTAGTGGTGAACTAGTTCAAAGCTGCGGCTCAACTGGAAGGCCCTCAGTGTCTGTGTGAGTCACCCGAGCATGAAAGCAAGGGTGGTGTCAAATATTCTTATATGGGCCATTTGAACTGATGCTTTGGGTTCTTCATTTTAATCATATGATTTACAAACCAAGTGACAGCACATGGCTTCCTACACACCTAACTCAGGCAGTAGTGTGTAATAACTATATCGCTAAGTTTTCCAGTTCCCTCAGCGAAGCTCGAGGCTCGCCTGGCTCCATGGTGACTGTTCCTGCCCCCGCTCTAACAGGACGTTACACTTTCTTAAACGCACTGAGTCACTGCTTGTTTGCTGGTGTAGTGTTATGGTGACCCAGTCAAACCCTACTGGTATCCTCCCTGTTTCTCCACCTCCACCCACTGGCTCTCTTGTTGCCCTCCACTGTGTCGCCATGGAGACTGCGAGGCATCTGAGCTCCTTCTAAGCTATCAGTGGCTGAGCTCCCAGCGGTGAGCGGCGCTGTACCGAGCTGCCCTGCTGCAGGCTCAGCTGACAATAAACAGAAACTGTAACGGTGTATGTCAGCATGTGTGTTTTATAACTATTTGGCTCTCCATGCTGATCTGAGCTTTGAACTGTGCTGAGGGGGACTCCTGTTGTGTAGATAGCACTTAATTGTTAACCACCGAGCCTCCCTAACCAAGATGGTTATCACGCTTTTTATATCACTACATTAAAGGGCACATTGCACCTTGTCCTGTTATACATAGCATGTATAACATCGCAGAGAATTAGTTGAACAAGAGAGCATAAAAAACAAGTTGAGGAGTTTCCCCATCACATGAATGGCCCTGTAAAGAGGCACTTTGACATGCTGACATTTTAAACTAAAAGTTAATATCAGCATGTTAACATGCAATGCTAATATGGAGATGTTAAGCAAATATTTACCAAATTCCCTATTTTGGTTTTGTGTAACGATAAAATGTATAGTACAAATCAAACTGTGGGCCTAATGATGGCACTGGAGGGAAAGTTCACAAAAATTGTTTGAATTTATCCTTAAGGAACACTTGTATATGTGTAAATATTCTTTATAAAATCCACAGCTGGATTCACATTCTGGGGAACATGAATGTCAAAACGTTGTATCAGTCAATTGTGTTAATTGTTTATTTTTATTAACTGGGGGATTCATCTTCTTGAAAAGATGACTTTTTTTAAAATCAGTTTTTATGTTTTTTTTTTTATCTTATATTATATCTTATCTTTTTTATCATATCCAATAGATAGATAAGATTTTTCCCCCTTGGCCAAATGGTGGACAGACCAACCAATATTTTCATTTTAACACCCTCTAGTTTTATCTCGATGTTACAAAGACATGCTCCGTATAGGGGAACAGTGCTCATTTTAAATCATCTGTGTGCAAAACAATAAAAAGCAGCCATGGGTGCTTTAAGGTAACATCAGTGCTTTAACTATCCATCAACCTGGAGCTGTGGGGAGGTCCATACCAGTGGAATGCCAGCCCCATCCTTCAGCAGCCACCCTGTAGACCTCTCGTCCAGTGACCTTAATATGATCCACCTGATCCGGTGGGGCCTGAACACGCAGGCACAGTTCATTATCCTGACTGGGGAGCATCGTGTGGACAGATGTACAGTAGATTTGGCCTTAGGGCCCTGGGGTGCGGCCAGCCGTGAACCGAGCAGCGGTAGCCGGATTGAGCCGGTTCAAGTGTAATGGTGCCTTGCCTTGGTGGGCTCAGCGCTCAGTCACTTAATCTGCATTCACAGGCCGGTCCCTGAGGGGGGGCAGATCAAGTGAGAGAGGGAGGAGCAGGGGAAAGAGGAAACATGTACTCCCCTTTGCGTGCAATTGTTACAGCTTGGTCTATTGTGACTGAGATGCTGTTCACCCCAGCAGACTGTGAAACATGCACCCTCCACCCTGCCTCATAAAAAAAAACAAAAAAAACCCTGGTGATTCCTCTGAAGCCTTGCAGGCTTTGAAACAATTAACTTGAGGTGGTACTCATTTTACATCGATACTACGTAGAAACGAGCAAGACATAAAAATAAAAGAAGAGGGTTGACTACTTTATGAGACAGCTGTATAACTAATGCATTCATTTGAATTAAACTTTTTTTTAGGTTTGTCTGATGATTATGTTAAAGGAACATCTAAGCCATGCTGGGTTTATAGTCCACTTGCAATGTGTCACGATGTACTTCAACAAAGATGTTACCCATTTTACCCCTTTCTGGGAAATCTGACTATTGCATATTTTGCAACTATTATTTCCAACTCTTATTTACTGTAATTGGACCCCCTGCTTGCTCCATGCCCTTGCAGCCACAACAAATCATCTGTGAGTCAAAGTTTACCTGTGTTGCCAGCAGGCAATTAGACATGACACCCACAGTGCCGGGGTGAATTTATGCAGTGTTTATGTTCCTAACCTCCCCGTGCCACCATTCTCTCCTCATTTTTCAGATGCTGCATTTTGGCTTCGGAGATGCACCGTGAGGAGCTATAGTCACACACAAACACTTGCTCCCCAGAGACTCTCTCTCCCCAAATGTCCTTCCCTCAACATGATGTTACATAACCAGCCATTCGCCAAACAGACAGGCCGAATGTTTGCCGCCTGCGACTGATTCCAGTAAGGTCACGCAGTCAAATATAAACACAGCCCTGAATGAAGATAATCATTCTCTTACAGTAACCACAAAGCCTTTGGGGATTTTTATACATCATTAATACCAGTGAATGTTATCACCCAACATCTACTACAATGCTGTGAGTCATTTAATTCAGTTAACCGACATAGACTGCGGTGGCAGCTGTTAGATTGTTTACATGTTATAACTCTGGAACATGATTTCTTTCATGATAATAGAATACTTATGTTTCTCAGATCAGTAGATTTCTTTCTCATGAACTGAATCAGTATGTATATTCTCTTCATATACTCTTCATATTTCTAATTAAGGTAGCTTCATGTATTTTCTGGTGGGCTTTAAACACAGAATCATATGACATGTGAAATCAAAGGTCAAAGTCTCCATCCTCTGATAAAGCTGTCTCTGGTTACCCTGTGTGCCTAACACTGAAGTTGTCTCGGATATCTGGGACGTGTGCTGATTACACAAGAAGGACAGCAAACAGCAATTGAGGCATTTCTAAAACACTGCATGTCCATTTAAGAGAAAAGCAAACACCCCACAAGTTGACATCTGTCATTCAGTACCTCTGAATTACAGAGGATTTACTGTGTCCCTTTGTCTCCCTGCGTCACCCGCTGTCTCAACAAGCATCCCTGTTTGTCCAGCTCATTTCCCAAATGTCACACATGATTCAGACTGAATTATAATTGTACTGAACACATTCTGTAAAACTATTACAACATCTATAATCTGTACTCATTATGAATTTTTGTAACAAGAAACCAATTAAACATTTACGGCAGTGGATGAATAGAGAGGATTCTGCTGCGTTTAAAGGAAAATATTTGAATATCTCTCTATTAAATATGAAGCCACAGCCAGCAGCTGGCTGGTTAAACTCGTCATACAGACTGGAGACAAGAGAAACAACTAGCCTGGCTCACTCTAACTATACTTTATTTGTATAATTCATGCACAAAGTGGAAAAAGAACAAATTGTGGTTTTTGGGTGTGTGTGTTGGTTCACAGCTGTTTGTCTCCTGGCTGGTGTTTTTCATATTTAGGTTTTATCTTCATTTTGATCTCACTTCAGGTCCAAAAAAGGTTTTACCAGGAAGTGAGGCGGTCCAGACTTCATTCTAAGAGTACACTCATTGGATGAGTACCACTGCATCAGCACAATCTTTCAAATCTGTACATTTAGCACATTTTGATATCATTGATACTGGAGCTCTGACTTAAATATAAAACAGGAGTTGACAGGACTTTGACCCAGAATGGTCTTGCTCCCAATACAATGGAGCTCCCACTTCCACTCTGTACTTCCAACACAAATGATGATTAGTTGCCAAACAAGCCAGCTTTAATTAGACTGTGTGGGGCAAACTGACTGCTACCGAGCTGGATAAAGAATAAAGGAAACAGTTATATCAGCCTTGTGTCTCACAGCGTTGAGCAAACTCTGGCACATTAATCTGTTCAGTTATCAACTGGTCTCACAGGACTCCCATTGTAGATAGAGAATACTGGCAGTGATCGATGTTGGGCTCTGTATCAAACAGCACAGGCTGTAAAACAATTTACGTCTGGCTACCTGCGGTTATGTAACCTTCCTGTGGTGTCCCGACCTGCAGGGCCATGACACAAAACCAGTGTGGAGCGTTTCAAAATCCAGCCTTGATTTGAAGTTCAAGGATTTTGAAAGCGTGGATGACTAACAACTTTGTAGCGCAAAACGTCTCCTGCCAGGCCTCGACTAACAAATAAACAAATAAAGTTGTTTTCTCATGTTCTGTGACAGTTTATTGCTTAAAGTACAGCACGCCCATTAACAAAGATTAGGAGGAGGGAGACA